>PVIC010004336.1:0-63203 GCA_004025085.1 Thryonomys swinderianus | reverse complement strand
TGCAATTCCAATTGAAATCCCAATGGTATACTTCACAGAGCTAGAGAAAATAATACAAAAATTCATCTGGAACCACAAGAAACCTAGAATAGCAAAAGCAATTCTAAGCAACCACGACATGGCAGGGGGTATTACAATCCCCAATTTAAAACTCTACTATAAAGCCACTGTGATAAAAACTGCATGGTACTGGCAAAGTGACAGACCTGAGGACCACTGGAATAGATTAGAAGATGCAGAAACAACCCCGGGTACTCTAAGCCACCTTATCTTTGACAAAGGAGCCAAATATCCTCAATGGAGGAAAGACAACCTCTTTAACAAATGGTGCTGGAAAAATTGGGCTTCAACTTGCCAAAAGCTAAAGCTAGACCTATCTCTTTCACCATGCACAAAACTAAACTCACAATGGATACGAGACTTAAACATTAAAACAGAAACAATAAGCCTGCTGGAAAACAGATTAGGTAAAACTCTTGGAGACATGGGCTTAGGCAGAGACTTTATGAATAAAGCCTCTATAGCACAAGAACTAGCAGAAAGAATCAACAAATGGGATCTCATCCTGCTGAAAAGCTTTTGCACAGCAAAAGAAGTCACTGGCACTGCCAAAAGACCACCAACAACATGGGAAAAAATGCTTACTAGCTGTTTATCAGACAAAGGGCTATTATTTACAATATATAAAGAACTTAAACAGAGCAGCCTCCCCAGGTTTAAAGACCTAATCCAAAAATGGGCATCTGAAATGAACAGACACTTCTCAGAGGCAGAAGTTAAAGCAGCTAAGAAACATATGAAGAAATGTTCAACATCACTGGTCATTCGAGAGATGCAAATGAAAACAACACTGAGATTTCATCTCACTCCACAAAGAACGGCCGCCATTACAAAATCAACCAACAATAAATGCTGGCAAGGCTGTGGGGAGAAAGAAGCTCTTCTCCACTGTTGGCGGGATTGCAGACTTGTGCAACCATTGTGGAGATATGTGTGGAGATTTCTCAGAAAACTAGGATTAGGGGTCCCATTTGACCCTGCCATCCCCCTGCTAGGAATATACCCAAAACAACTTAGAAAATCACAGTGGAAAGACAGATGTACACCCTTGTTCATAGCAGCTCAGTTCATGATAGCTCAATCTTGGAAACAACCCAAATGCCAATCAACTGAAGACTGGATAAAGAAGATGTGGTTTTTAAAAAATAAAATGGAGTACTATTCTGCCATAAAGAATGACAAGATTGATTCATTTACGTGCAAATGGATGCACCTGGAGGACATGCTAAGGAGTGAAATCAATAGAGCACAGATAGCCAGTCTGAACTACAAAGCGAGACCCTGTCTCAAAAAAAAAAATAGAGCACAGATAGGCAAATACTGGATCTTCTCGTTGATATGAGCACCAGTAGACGCAAATGAGCTCTAGTAGTATGACAATCTTTTTAGAATGGGAAATTTCCAAAGGAAATTTGCTGTGGGGATGTAGTGAGGGGAAGGAATAAATATGATTCTGAAAGAAAATAAAAGAGCATGTATATAGGGGGTGGGGAGGTGTGGGTGGGGATATGGGTAAAAATGAGAATTGACTGTGTCATATATTGGTACAAATTCCCCAATGTTACATGTGAGTGTGAGATGTATGCAAATTGTACCAATAAAGAATGCAATTAAAAAATAAACCTTAGATATACATATAAGGCTTTAAAAATCTACAGAACAGAAAGAGTCTATAATCACTAGAAGTGGTATCTTTTAATATCTTATACATATTCCTTAAGTTTACTTATATCTAAAATATACATATTGAGGAAAATTTTTATGTACTGTCATATGCCACATAATGCTGACATTTCTGGTCAGCAACAGACCACACATATAATGGTGATCCCATGAGATTTTATCACCTCTGGTGTCATCATAACTGTTAGCTTGGGTAAATACACTCTGTGATGTCCTTACAACAATGAACTCACCAAGCAACACATTTTGCAGAGTGCATCTCCATTGTTAGAGGATGCTAGACTGTGTTATTTTTTGTAACAATTACAGCTTATGCTGACTCCAAAGAACCAATGTCTCTGTGTGTGCACTCCTTTCTTCCCTGTCGGGACCACTGTTTCTGGCAATTTCATTGCCTGTTGCAGATGCTGTCCTGGTCTTGATCCTACATTAGGGTAACCCAGTGTTCCTTTAACCCAGGTGTTGTGTAGACATCTGGGAACAGTTTTATGCTACTAAGATTAGATGCAAAAAGCTTATGATTCAAAAGTAATGAATTTAGACAGTTCACATGTTCAGTTCACCCTACACACTCTAAATCTAGAATACTTATTCTCAATGGATGAAAGGATAAATACAAAGAATAAAATCATTTCAAAATTCAAAAGAAACTAGAGGAATATTTCCAGTACCAAAAAGAGCACTGAAAGCATGAAATCAAGTAAGAGATCCCCAAATAAAATCATAAAACATGGAATGTTATGACACTAAAGATTTTTAAATGAATGATGTCCCTTAACATGTTGTCAAGCAGTATGAGTAGCTATCCCTCAACAAATAAGGATCTCACCTTAGAAAAATAAACACATTGGGAAAAATCAGAATGGCGCTATTATGTTAATGGAAGCTATTGCTGGTTAACTGAATTCCAAGTAGTTTTAGGAGGCTCCTGTGTCCCATTCCACATGTGCCCCACACTTCACGTTGGATGAATATTATGTTTTACCTGACAGTAACCCAAGGCAGTGAGCGAGCTGAAGCACAGCAGCGTGAATTGAGGCTCCCTCAATCCAGGTGCCCTAACCCACTGCTCCCCCCCACACATGGGTGAATGTCCACCTTTCCTGTTCCTCTTCCTGCTCCCCCAGAGCTTTGGAGACTGAGTTTAATTCCTTTCTTAGATCTCATATATTTGAAAGAAAAGTATCTTTATTATAACCTTCTATCATTCTGCCCTTATCTCTTAGCATTCAGCGGACACACACAAAGACACACACACACCACCAGCATATCACCCTCAACTACCTCAAAGGTGATGCAAAATAACAAGAAAGAAAGAAAGAAAGAAAGAAAGAAAGAAAGAAAGAAAGAAAGAAAGAAAGAAAGAAAGAAAGAAAGGGAATGCAGACACAGAAAGAGCATCACAGGCTCTTCCCCATCGAGGACAAGCTGCATCCATCCTACATACCATAGGCTGGAAAGGAGAGAAAGTACATTAAATGTCTCTTACAGGAAATTTTCTTATACAGTCATGAATGAAAACATTTTAAAGATTAAGAAGTTGTAACACTTTATGATGGCTTGGTAAACACTATCGAATTCTATTTTATTTTATACTACTGAAAAAATTTCTATCCTTTCTTCCAAGAAAAGATGAAAATATGGAAAGTTTTAAAATATATTAAATTAAATAGAGCTAGAAGGAAATCAGGAAATGAAATAAAGAATAGGGCAAGGCCACAGCAGAACTCTGGACATTTCCTTCAGTGTATGTGATTTGGTTATCCTGACACGGTGTGGTAGAAGACCTTGTTTCATGAAAAATTATTGAATGAAAACAACTGCCACAAAAGAGGGATTTACTCCTTAAAGTTAAAAATTTGAAAAACTGCTAATTAAAAGGAAACAAATACTGTCAATATTCATTTAAAAATAAGAACCCAATTTCAATGTTTTCCACCTTGTGGTGCAACATGAAAGCACAACTCAAGGAAGGGGATTACTCCAGGACCCACTTACTCAGGACCTGGGCAAAACCTAATTATGACCCAGCCGATGGCCTCGTGGAGGATCATGGCCCCCGGAGAGGAGAGGGGAGTTGATCGCCAACCTCTCCTGACCCCAGGTGCAATGTTACAGATCACTCTAGACACACTAAGTCACCTCATCTTTGACAAAGAAGCCAAGCACTCTCAGTGGAGGAAAGATGGCCTCTTTAATAAATGGTGCTGGAAAAACTGGGTTAACCTGCTAAAGATTAAAATCAGACCCATATTTTACACCATGCACTAAACTAAAATTGAATCAAAGATCTAAACATTAAAAGAGAAACATTAAACCTGCTGGAAGAGAGGTTAGGTAAAATTCTTGAAGTCACTGGCCTCAGGAAAGACTTTATGAACAAAACCTTAGTAGCATGGGAACTAGCACAAGCAATCAACAACTGAGATCTCATCTTATTAAAAAGATTCTGCACAGAAGGAGAAACTGCCAACAGGGTAAAAAGACAACATACAAGGTGGGAAAGATATTTTACCAGCTGTTCCTCAGAAAAAGGACTACTATCTAAAATATATAAGGAACTTTAAAAAGTCAGACCCCCCCAAATTAAAGACCCAGTCCAAAATGGGCATCTGAAATGAACAGACATTTTGTAGATGAAGAGGTAGAATCATCAAATAAATATATGAAAAGTGTTCAAAATTTCTGGTCGTTTGCAAGATTCAAATGAAGATAACACTATGATTCCATCTCAGAGAAGAAAAGAATGGCTGCTATCAAGAAATCAACCAACAGCAAATGCTGGTGGGCTGTGGGAACCTTTCTCCACTACTAGTGGGAATGTAGACTGGTGCAACCATCGTGGAAATCAGTGTGAAGTTTCTTCAAAGAACTAGGATTAGAGGTCCCACTTGACCCTGCTATTTCTGTCCTGGGTATTTTCCCAAAAGAATTAAAAGCATTGTACCAAAGCACCGTATGTGTACCCATGTTTATAACAGCACAGTTTGTAATAGCTGAATCTTGGAAATAGCTCAGATTTCCATCTACTGATGACTGGATAAGTAAGACATATTTTTTCAAAAAATAAAATGGAGTACTACTCAGTCACAAAATGATAAACTGGAAACATCTATAGCTAAACGGATGGCATATTCTTAAGTGAAATAAATAGGACACACACAAGTAAATACCAAACAGTTTCTCTAGTGTGAGAAATTGCAAGAGTAAATGAGGACCAAACTCTATATTAGATAATATGAAATAGGAAGAAAAGGTCCAAAGGGGTAAGAGAATGAAAGAGTGGGCTGGGGAAAGGAAAGAAAGGAAGGAAAAATATGACAAAAAAGGAAAAAAAGCAAACAAAGTTTTTGTAAGTAGAGAAGGAGGGCAGGGGAGTGGGGGGCGAAGAACCAAGATATATCATGTACAGGTACAAAAGTCCAATGATGAATGTAATCACTATGTATGTCTAAAATGTACCAATAAACTTAATAGAAAAGAAGTGTTTCTTAGGCTGGAGAGAAGAATGAGAAGAGTATTCCAGACAGAGCAGCGGTCTTGAGCTCTGCTTCCCGGAGCGTGGGTCCTGGTGAAAGGCTGTTGTTGGGTGAATGCACGAACGAATGAACAAATGGACTTTGAGGTCTGCAGTAAAAGAATTTTGAAGGCCTAGACATTTCAACAGTAAATTTGAAAAAAAAAATTAGGGTTAGCTAAACAGAAGCTAAAGAAATTTTGGAATTAACACGTTAAAAATGAAGCCTATAAAAATAATGGCAATTTTAGAATAATCAAGGAGCTAGAACGCAAAAATATGCCAATACCCTCAAGCTGTCAGGTCGCCTGGTGCAACCTCATAGCGTGCTCCTTTGCCCCTCACCCCAGACCCTCTCCAGCCCTGGTCTCTCCAGAGAGTGAGTCGCGCCATCATCTGTGCTGACACCTCACCGGAGTGAACCAGTGTCCCAGACACTCAAACCCCTCCATCACCAGCTCTGGGCAGGGCTGCCCGCTGGGAGCGCCCCCTAGTGCTTAATGGTTGTTGCACAGCCTAAACTCGCAATTCGGAGCCCCAAGTCCCTTTGCTGCAGCAAATCGGACTGAGAACCGGTAAGGACAGCAGAAAACAAAGGCATCTTTGCAGGTCATTTGGTTGTGTTTTTCTTCAAAACAGCAATAGAAATCGAAACTCACTTGTTACCAACATTTGTAAATTAGCTACAAGCCCAAATGCTTTTCTAAGTAAAGCCCCGCCATTCTTTCTGCTAATGGTTATCCCTTATCAGTTACTACTTAACAGTCTTTGGTTACACATTCTCAATGAAGTTTTAGGTTAGTACATTTTGAGACTCCATCGGGGGCAGCAATGGGTCAAGGGGACAAGTTATTCGATTCTTAAAACTGGGTAGGCACTGCTTTCTAGCATATTTGTCATAAATTTCAAATTTTACTTTATACCTAGTGAAATACTTAGAGAAATTACTGTGCCTAGAATTTACAAGCATTCGAATAAATCAATAAAATTAGTTAAGCATCATTGCATCTGTAAGATTTTCTGGAGAAGGCAAAACTACGGTAGGAGCGAAAGGACTGGCAGCTGCCAGGACAGAAAGGAGGGAGAGACGAACAGAGATGATGGTGACCATGGGTTAAACGCAGGCCCTCATGATCGGGGCGAGTTCTCCATCGCTGAGCTACTTCTCACCCGTGGGAGGACATTAAGATGTTCGAAGTGCTCTGTATAATAAAGCTATTGCGTGGGTACATGCAACTGTCCTATAGCGAACCTGAGTGTAAACTGAGGCACACATGTAGCTCTGTCAATCACAGCAGGGTGTGTCAATGATGGGGGAAGCAGGTAACTGAGAAATCTCTGGGCTTCTGCTCAATTTTCCTTTGAGTCTGAAACTTCTTTAGACAACAGTTCCACTAAAAATACAGACAGGAGGAAATGGAGATATAAGAAAGGGATCTAGAGGTGGAGCGAGGATGGGCAGGGGGTAAAAAGAATTGAGACATGTCAAGTACATGTCAAGACTACTCCCTAAGATGATATAATCTTCATATGTTGCAAACAAGTTATAATAAAGAAAAAACATAACAATAGGTCAATCATCAAAGGCACAGAGATATACTGGCTAAATAAAACATTTTAGGAGCTTTTTTTACCCTGTCATTGCTCTACATGCTTTAAACACGCAGCCCAGTTCTTCCCCACCACAAGCCAGCACTGTTGTTACATTGCCGTCCTGTTTCCCGGTCAAAGGCTCTGAGGTGCAGGGAGGCACGGTGAACTTAAGGGGCAGTCAGTCACACTGCAGCCCCTTTGCCCTTTGCCCTCTCAGCAGGAATTGGCCCGCTGCTGCCTTCTACTGCAGATCTTGTCCTGTGCACCTTGCATGCGTTTTTGTTTAAACCAGGAAAGAATGCGGTCTCTCTTCCCGGTGATGTCATGTGTCTGTAGGCATGATTATGCAATCGTGATGGTAACAAGGACAAGGGACTATTGTCCATGATTTTTTTAGGGGAAAACTAGAGCCTTGGAGGCTTCTGTCTTCTGGCCTGATTTTCCAAAAGAAAAAAAAAGGTATCGAAATAGTTGTAACAAATTAAAAATAGCTCACCCTCATGCCATCATGGACAGCTTTGGAGTCTACCTTTTTCATTTGAAAATTACTGATCCTGAAATCTTCTACGAGGTTTACCGAGTACGTGTTGTGTACACAGCCTGCCCTGCCGGCACAGGACACCTATCTGACTCCCCCCAGGGCCAGGACGGGAGCAGGGTGCCATTGTCAGTGGTCTGGGGTGGGAGCACTCCAGGCTTGGTTAGAAAGCACAGTCCTGATGAGACTGTGTGGGAGCCTTGCGGGACGCCTCATTGCCCCCCAGCTCCTAGCACAGCACCTGGCACTTAAGCCGGGACCAGCAGCAGTCCGGGGATGACTCAGGGTGGAAGCCTGCGACTCAGGATGCTGACGGTCTTCTCTGTGCCCCTGACCTGCTGGGCTTGACTGGCGGCTTAGTGGAGTCTCAAAGGATGAGACCCACAGTCCTCATTATCAGATCCACAAACACGGAGGTAAAGAAGCATTTCTTAGAATTGTCTAATTTCAGAGGGAGGCTATCGGCTGGGATGCAGTCACAGACCCGCAGTGGTCTTGGGAGGCAGGTGAGGGCGGGTGCGCTAAATTAAAACTTCTGAGGCTGCCCGGACATCAGTGCTGAGCTCTGAGGCCACTGCGACGCCAGTGAGGCGAGCTGGCTTTCACAGGCTACATCAAGGCCCTAGTGCCTCTTGGTTGTTGAGGCAGAGCCAAGCTCCATGTATAAGGCATAAGGAGCCTTCGAGACGACAGTCTCAGGTGCTGAGAACAGTATGGGACCCTCAGCTTCCCCTCTTCTCCCCAGACACCCACCAGTCTCTCTCTCCCTCTCTCTCTCTCTTTCTCCCTGGCCCTACAAGTCTTCCCAGTGCGGGAGGCAGACTACATCCGGGCCATCTGGGAGGCTGGTCAGGGTGCCTCTCCTAAAGCCTCATCAGGCCCTGGGGCCAGTCCTGAGATGGACGTAGGGAGCCTCCAATGTACCAAGCTCCCAGGTGGCAACAGTTCTGTAACCAGATGTTGCAACCACTACTCTAAATGAGATAAGGGACCTTCTGGCAGCAGAGGGAGGGAAAGGCAGGTGATGGAGAAACCGAGTGGCAGTGCCTCGGTCCCATGGCCAGGCACAGGTGTAGTTGCGGTGTTCTCTGT
The DNA here is from genome assembly GCA_004025085.1 of Thryonomys swinderianus. NCBI lineage: Eukaryota > Metazoa > Chordata > Mammalia > Rodentia > Thryonomyidae > Thryonomys > Thryonomys swinderianus. Next base: position 54,720 of record PVIC010004336.1, on the reverse strand, counting down.
TCTGAAGGGCAGTAAAGCCAGGAAAAGGGCTTATTTCTAAGACTCCATCTAGTGAAGCCCGTCAGTGGTGTGAGGGTGTCACGGGGCTGCCACTGTGACAGGGGCTTTCTGCGGTCAGCCCATCTTCCCGTGACAGTCTCTACACTCTTCCTCCCGCTGATCTCTGGGTCCACCCCTGGTCATCTCCTGACTGACTCTTTCTCCTCCTTCCAGGAGCCTCTCGAATCCCTCTTCCTCATGCTCCCTGGTGGGGTCAGTGGTCCCTACACGCAGACTAGTGCCTCTTCACCCTGCCTCATATTACAGTGACCGGTGTACACACCTGCCCCTCCTGGCACTGAGAGTGAGGGCCTCACCAGGTGATGCACTTATTCTTGCACATGCACTGAGTGCCTACTGGAGCTGGTGTGCAGAAGTGGGGGCAGCAGAGATGGAGACCCCACACTCCAGTAGCCCCGGGACCCAGCCGAAGCACTTGAGCAGCAACAGAGAAAATGGGTAGATGGGAGACATATACAGCTAGAGACAAGGGCAGGGCACAGCAGGGTGAGGGGCCCAGGCACTGAGGAGCTGCCCCCCCCCCCCAGCCATCAGACGACAAGCACGGCAGAGCCCCAGAGAGAATAGTCTGGGCCAGCCAAGGCCGTGGCACAGTCTCTCCAGGAGGGCCTGAGGACACCTACCTGAGCTCCAGACAGCCCAGCTGCAGGGCCATGCCCTCGCTGACCTTGCTGGCGTAGCGCTGCATGTAATCATTCCGGAGCTGGCAGGGAGAGAGGCCGGGTCAGACTCACGCCTGCATCCCCATCCCCGGCAGACTCCCGGCCTGCAGGGTCCTCACGTTCCGCCCCCCAGGAACGAGCAAGCAGCAGGGTGGGGGGCAGGCCTGGCTCTGCCGCAGCGCTGCCTGTGCCTAACAGAGCTCTGGGAAATGGGGCTCCTGGCTCTGCAGGCCGAGGTTGTGGGGTGGGGAGGTTCAGGCACATTCTCCTGCTCCAGAGCCTCCTCCCCACCCCCACTTTGGAGAGATGAAAACAGATTTGGGGAGGAGTCAGTACTGTATCCAAAGCCCTGGTGATGAGCAGGAACAGCTGTCACCCAGGTCCAATAAATATCCAGTTTGGGGCCCAGGGAGCCTGAAGGGATGCAGGGGAGCTGGGGGCGGATGGGGTGCAGTGTGAGTGCCCTGCTCCATGCAGGTGCTGCGCTGGGGACAGATCTCACCTAGTAATGGGAAAAGCTAGCTGGGAGCAGCTCGGAGAGCCAGAGAGCACGTCTTCAGGAGTGTTGCGAATCGGCAGGAATTATGTAATTAGCTTGATATAGGCCATGATGGGAGAATGACAACATGGGAACTCACAAGTGCTACATATGGGGACTTTTTCTTTCCTAGATCCACTTTACCAACACCGTGCCAATAATATCACTTAGCCCTTACAATAGCTTTATAACTAGATAATAGTATGATCCCATTTTAGAGAAGAGACAGCTCCATACAGGTACCTGAAGTTCCCAAAACGCCACATGCATAGATAGCAGTGCTGGAGTAGACAGCAGGTGAGTAGGACCCTGGAGTCTATGCATTGGCCTGTTCCTTCTGCTTCACCAGCCAGCTCTCATGGCCCCCACAGAAGCCCAGGAGGTGCTGGGAGCATCAGGAATGAGTGAGCTTGGAGGAAGACAGGCTGAGCTGCTGACCCTGACCACGAGCATGACTTCTAGAGAAGCTTCCTAGAACGAGTCTCCAAAACCTGGGCTTTGTGTTTCCACTTCCCTCAGGGAGGATGGATATTATTTGGCATGGAAGGAGCACCTCTTACCTGCTGGTAAAAATAAAGTAGCGTAGTTCTGTCTTCCTTCAAGGTCTCCATGAAGTCTTCTGGCAGGTAGCGGATTTGAAGGTCATACCTGTGACGGGAGAGACCCCGGTTAACACAAGAAAGCAGGAATCTCAGGGAGCCAAGGAGAAACCGCCCCCAAGGACAGAAGCACCCCCCCCGCCACGCTGCACGCAAGGGCTGTTCATGAGCTCTTGGCTGCCCTTCAACAGTACTCCTTTTCCCTCCTCTGTGGTTGGGCCTAGGACCGTGACCAACAGGTGGCCGGGGGCAACAGTCAGAGCTGGCTGTGATCCGTCAACTCTCCTCCCGCATGGTGACTGTCTTCCTTTGCTCACAGCCAGATCTTGGCCTGGTGTCTCCATCCCCCTTGCCCTTCCCTTTACCACAGCGCCAGCAGCAACCTGCCTAAAATTGCTCCTAGACTTCGGCCCTGAGATGAGGATCCACTAAGGGCCCATATTAGCCCTTGTAAATATGTGCATTAGACATTGCAGGAATACAGAATCTGGAATACCCCTCAGATTTACTAGAAGATTCTGTAGCTACAGAGCCTGCTGAGGAGGACCTCAGCCCCCCATGGGTCTCCCCACATCCCTACCTCCACTCTGCTTCCACATGGAGGCATTCGTACTTGTCCTGAACCTCGCCCACTGTCATCTGCGGGTGCAGCCAGTGGATCTCGTCTGACTTCATGTGCTTCAGCCGCAGCCCGTAGCACTCAGCCAGCTGGATGTTGGGCCCGATCCGCCCACTCAGCAGGATGGAAGAGATGATTTCCTATGGAGGAGAAGAAAGGGCCATGACTCAGGGGTGTCCCACACTGCTCCCAGAATCCTCACGTGTTTCCATGCATAAGCACACATGCACACACACATGAACACATGCATGCACACATGCGCACACACACACTCATTGTGATCCTGTAAGGCAGAATTCTGTTTTAAGATTTTGTGTGATTCTCTAGAATTTAGTGGAAGATGTGGTACCTTGAGGATTCTGTGTGATGAGTGAGCAGTTCAGGAAATGACAAAGAAGAGAGCAGAAATGAGGAAAAACGCAGAGGCAGAAAGGACAGGTCCTGTACTTCTGCACTGTACTCTAAAGTATTAATAATCACTGAGCACCTGCCATGTGACAAGTGCTCTCTGCATAGGCTCAGCCACCATCGCTATGCACAGGACCAGGCACCGGCGCTAGGGAGTCTGCACGCATGGTTCCATGGAATTTGCACAACGCAGGAAAGTGAACAGGTGTCACTAGCCCCGCATGGCGATGGAGAAACAGATGCAGTCAGACAGTTCATGGACATAAGCTGAGATTCTCAATCACAGAGAATGGGACCCAGGATTTCCACAGACCAAGCTGCCTGGGGACAGTGGGGCAGGATGAGACAAAGCGCCAGACTCACATTGAGGGGATCTGTGGCACAGTCCCCACCCAGGAACTGCGGGCACAGGAAACAGGGCTGCCACAAAAGGTGCCTTTTTTATTCTTGCTCTCTTCTCACTCAGGTTAATTGAGCCACCTGCCCACATCTTGATGCCACAGCTTCCTGATCCCGACCCACAGTTGGCTCAACAGGAGGGCCAGCTGGGCAGCTGCCTGTGCCAGGAAAGTCCCACCCAGCTCTCAAACCACACTGGGGGCAGACAGGGGGTGAGCCAACCCTCTCCCGAGAGAAGGTCATTCCCAGAGGCACATTTTAAAGCTCACAGCCACTAGCCTAGCTGTGTCGGACATCATGGAGGCTGTGTGACGCGGAGAAGCTGGCTGCTGTCCGAGTGAAGAGCAGGGCACTTCATCATTCAGGTTCCCTCTCTTACTGACATGCCTCCCAGGAAGTTATCTAATTTAGTAAGTGAATTAATTCTTTAATTGCCCCATGAAGAAGGAAACATGCCATTTTTCTGAAAGGAAAACATGTTTCTTTGTATCTCCACTAGGAAAATGTCAAGCTAATGTTTCAGTAATACTGGTTTGATGGGATGCCCGCCTGTCCACCCGCCTGGGCACGCACTGTCCTGGTCTGGCTGTCTCCTACCAGCCCTCCTGGACACTACAGCATCATGAAGCTAGAAGACAGTCTGAAAAAGCCCTGCCTCACTAGGAAAGATGCCCACGAGAGAAGGCGGCTCTTGCTCTGCGGGCCAGACAGGGACAGTGAGGCAAGAATGCACACAGCAGCATTTGACTTGCCATGACAAATCAGAGTGGGAGTCAGAGTCAGAGCTGGGGGTGGGGAAGAAGCCTGCGATCGGCGGTGCCCAGATGGAGAGGCCACAGGCGAGAAGATGAGGACAACTGGGTCAGCCCCTCCACCCGCGCCTGCTGTCACTCACCTTCAACACCACTCTCTTCACCTGGCCATTCTGACACTTACCCAGAGCCCCTGTCCCTTCTGAACCCCACCTGTAGCCTCCATCTCAGAGGTTTACACCTACACCCTTCCCCTCCCCCAACTGAAATCTCCTAGACTGACCTCTAATTGCCTCAGGGATAGGACCTCTGTGCTGCATACTACTGAAAAACTCAAATGTATACAAGGTAAATACAATCGCTCCCTCCACATTCAACAAGGACCGACATCCTGCCTTTCTTCCTTCATTTATCCCACCGCCTACTCTCTAGGCATGACTCAACAGTGAATTTTTTGCAGTTCTTCTTTTAAGGCAAAATGTATATACATTAAAATGCACAAATTTTAATGGTGTGACTCTGACACATGAACACACGGGTGTAACCCACATGCCAGTTAAGAAACAGCACTTTCCAGATCCCCAGAAAGTTCTCTCGTATTCCTTCTCAGTCAGCCTTCTTGGCGACTCCCAGCCCCATCCCAGGCAGCCATTTCCTCTCCCAGTGTCGGAGTCTGGAACATCATAGACATGCAGTCCCTTAATATACGGCCATGTTAGTGTCCACTTTCTCACCCAGCATAATGTCTGATGTATGAATTCACTCGTGTAGCTGCATATTGGTAAGTGGTTTATTTTTTTTCTTGGGTTATACTCTGTAAATCACTGTGTCCCCTACTGGAAACTGGAGCTACTTCAAATTTTTACTATTGTAAATTAAATTCACAGTATTTTGTGTCCATATTATTTTGGAATAAATACCTCCAGGTTTATATATGTCTATTATCTATTCCTATAACAGTCATTTGATAGAACTTAATTTATCAACATTTCCTGTTACGGCTAGTGTTTCTGCATCCTTAGAAAAATTACCTGTCCTTAGCTCATGAAAATACTTTTCTTTTTTTATTAACTTTTTGATTTTAACTTTTACTTTTAGCTCTCTGATCCATCTTGATAACACGTACAAGGTGTGAGGCAAGAGTAAAATGAGTTTTTCATCTCGATCTAGAGTTGTTCAACACTAGTTATTGACTTTCTCCCTCCTAGTAAATTGTTTTTCTGTGTTTGTAAATATGACCACCTATATTTAAGACTATTTCTAAATTACTGTTTCTGTTCTATTGAGCTTATAGCTTTGTCTGCATGGCTCAGCTTTAGGAGAGAACAAAAAGTCAAATAGGGTAAGTCTTGTAGCATTTTCTGCAAGATTTTTGGGATATCTTAGGTCTTTAGATATTAATGTAACTTTTAGAATCAACTATTCACTTTCTATTACAAAACTATGCAGCAGGATTTGTGTTAAATCTGTAATTTTATGGGGGAGAACTTGTACCTTCACTGAGCCTTACAATCATTGAAAATAGTATGTTGCTATTTATTTAAATCTTTACTTTCTCGTAACAATATTTGTAGTTTTTAGTGTATAAATTTCAGTCCCAAGTAATTTGCATGTTTTGATGTTTTTTTTAAATTAGGAATTTTTTAAAGCTAACTTTTAAAAAAGTGGGGTTCACTTGGTCATTTCTCTCTAACTTTTGTTTCTCTTAGAGACCTCGAACCTCAAGTGAGCAAGGCTGCAGCTTTCTGCCCCTGGCCCTGCCAGCTGGAATGCACCCTCAGCAGAAAAGCCAAACCCGCAGACCTTTCTCACCACAGTTTATCTTTCACAGGCAGATGTCCTTCTAGTTTCTGCTCAGTCTGGTCATTCTGTAGTGCCTGAGAGGTCACTTTTCCATTTTGTCTAACATTATCATTGCTATCTGTAGAACGATTAGTCCAGCCATTCTATCCCACGATATGTGAAGTCTCTGTGGTATGTTATGAGTAAGTCTGTGTTCACTGCAAATGGGAGAGGGCTGGGAAGCAGAGAGCTGGCCAACCATGATTCAGATTTTCAGGTTGGAAAGACCAAGTGTGTGATGAGAGAGTTGGAGCTTTGAGTTATATGACAGTCAGTCTGACCTTGAGGCATGAGGGAAGTCGGGAGAGCAAATCCAATTGTGTGGCCAGTGATTCAAACAACTAATCCATTGTGTCTACATAGTAAGCCCTAATAAAATTCAGGGCACCGAGCTCAGAGAAGCATCCTGGTTGGTGCTGCACACTGAGGCACCCGGCGGGTGATATGTCATGAGGACACGGAAACTTCATGTTGCAATCTTTCACACCTTGTCCTTTGTGTTTCTTCATCTGGCTAGCTCAAATCTGTATTCTCTTTTTTAAATTGAATTCTTTATTGGTACATTTTATATACAGCTCACAATCACACTCAACATTGGGGAATTTGTACCAGTATATGACATGAGTTAATTCTCATTTTTATCCATATCTTTACTCACCCTACAACCCTCCACCCCCTATAGATGTGCTTCTTTTTTCTTTTTAAATCATATTTATTCTTTCCCTTCATTACTTTCCCCTACCACTTTTCCTTTGAATATTTCCTATTTCACAAAATCTATCCTACATTCTAGAACTCATTTACATCTACAGGTTCTCATACCAGAGAAAATATACAGTATTTACATATCTGTGACCTATTTGCTTCATTTAATAGTGTGCCCTCAAGGTGTGTCCATTTGCAAATCTGTATTCTTTATAATAAAACCACGACAAGCACAGCACTTTCCTGTGTCTCTGAGTTTTTCTAGTGAGGTGTCCAACCTGAGAGCAGAGAGTGAAGTCCCAAGTTTGTAGCCAGCTGGTCAGCAGCACGCATGTTCAGGGAAGCTTGCAGCCCGGGTCTGAGAGGAAAAGTGTCTAGTGGATGAGGCCTCAGCCTTTGAAGCCTGCACTGACTGTGGAAATGCATTGCATCTCAAGTCCATGGCATAGCACGTGCCTTCTCCAGGCACACCTGGGGAGAACAAAGCTGATATTACAAGTGACTCTGCAGTCACATGAACCAGGAGAAGAATCCAGCTCTGCTATCTCCTTCTGGCAGGGTGACAAGCTCCCTGCACCAGTTTCCTCCCTGGAGCTCTCTGACCCTACCTTGCTGCGGAATGGTTTGCCATTCACATTGCTAATGCCTGTCTACAAGCAGGTCCAGTCAGGGCCTCCCATGTGCACGCACAGTGTTAGCAGTGGAGAAACTTATATTTCATAGGTGGGAGGAAGTCACTGGCTTAACCCCAGGGGACTGGGGTGGAGCAAGGGAGGGATAAGCTCAGAGTCACCTCCTATGTTGGCTTCCATATCTTCCCTGCCTTCCTCCCCCATTCTCTGTCATTTGTGCAGCCTCTTACGCAAACAGTAACAGCGACATCAGTGCTCTACCCACAGCTCATCAATTGTCATCAATGAGTCAATATTTCCTCCTCTATTAATAAATCACTCCTTAAAAATGACAGCACAAGATGCTTACCCACTCACTCAACTGCCATATGTAACATAATTCATAAAAACTCTCTTAATTAATTTGATCATATCCTATGGAGATGAGTCCAGAAATCTTTCTTGCTACAGGAAGGCATTATCTTCCATGCACTCAGGCTGCCATGGTTTGCAGCATGGATGTGAAAAACCTCCTTCCTTCTTGCAAATGTTATCATTTCTAGGGCTTTCTTTCCTGTCTGGCTCATGCTGATTTACTTTTTATCAAATAGCTTGAAAACCTAGAACTCCCTTTTCCTCTCTCCCTGTTCTTCTTATAGGTTGGAAACAAAGAAAGAATGGACTGGATAGCTCTTCCCAGGTCCGGGAGAACTTATAGTCACACACTAGTCAACCATACACCACAGGTAGGATAGTGACCCATGAAATCATATCACCTAGTGACATCATCGCTGTCTTTGCAAAGTCCACTCAATAATGTTCACAAGGACAAAAGTGCCCAGTGATGCAATTCTTCTGTCATTAAGTGACACATAAATCTGTTTCCAAAAAGGAAAAGGCAATCCAAGCAATTAACTTCTTAATTCACTTTCCTCCTCTGTTATCACTACTCAGTATATTCTTCAGCATTCTGTGTTCTCAGCCTCATGTGTGTTTAATAAACACCCAATTTTCTCTTTTTTCTTTTTGATATTAATCACGTTTGATGTTGGTGGCTGAATTTGTGGAATCAACATGAAAGCCGATGTTTCCACCATGTCTCCTGTCAGGATTGCTCTCTCCAAGTGCAACCTTTGCCTAAAGTCACATACCTGGCTAGGGGTGGCTCATATCCATGTCCCTTTGTCTCACTCTGATGCAGCTCCCCCGGGGCTGTCCTATTCCAGAGATCCTGGGTTGTGGCTGAGGCCTTTGCCACATTGAAGCACCACCAACTCCTCCCTCTGCTGGGTCTTGTGCTCTTCCTGCCAAACATGGTCCATAGGAGTCCCTGTCAGTAACCTTCCCTGTGGTTCTCCATCTTGGTTTGTCATTGGGAACCTGACTGGGACACTGGTGTTTCCTATTCAATCTTATCTCCTTATTCTTACTCAATAACTTTCTTTTTAAAGATGACTGGATTAAAAACTTTAATAACTAAAGTACATGTAAGTCTTTGTTCCAAAGACTCTTGTTTATTTATAAATGTATCACTCTCGAATTAAGGGCAAGTTCAACTCAGTAACTTTGGTTGAAAACTAATTGGTGCCTCACTCTTTGTATATTAGGATAAGACCCAAACTTTGAAGAAAATCTTCCATAGAAAGAATATCTCACCCCATTTCATTTTCTTCTTAAAACTTGGAATGTGCCCTATAGCTGGGGACTTAGCTCAAGTGGTCTGTGCCTACTTTGGAAGCACAATGGCCCAAGTTCAATTCCCAGTACCGCCAAAAAAAAATTGGCATATGTCTTAATACATAATAATTACATTCCTTTGTAGAAATTGGGATGTATATATATTGTATTTTGATCATTTTGGTACCCTTCCCCTATCCTCTCCTATTTCTCCTTCCTCTGACCTTCTTGCAATGTCTCTCTGAAGTCTATTGTCCTTTTCCCCACCACCTCTCCTTTATTTTGCTTTCTGATATATTTATATTTTGAGTTTCCTATCTAAAAAACACCATGTGATAATGCACCTTCCACCAGGCCCAACTTATATAGCATAAGGGTTAAAACAATCACTGGCTTTTCCAACCACATATTCTTTCCAGTCCTGCTTTCTCTACTTTGCCCATAATATGTGCTGTGCCCTGGACACATGGTACCCTTTCCTCCCTCAGCGTAGCATATTCTTGCATTCCTCTGTGCCTTGGGATATTCTACTCCATCTGAAAGGCAAATGTGGGCTCTGTCTCTCTCCTATTCTCTCCTTCTGGTGAGAATCTAGGCTTCCCAGATATCCTCTAAGGCTCAGTCAGGTGCTCTGGGTAGCTGTACCTAACTCCCAGGACAGGGGTTTTTGTTTCTTCTCCTGGATGCCAAAGTGCATCCAGCAAGATGCTCCCATAAAACATGTTGGAGTTCCAACTTATAGTTCTTCAGAGTGACTTTATTTAGAATTTGGATATTTTCAGACTAATTAAATTAAAATGAAGCCTTTGGGATGAGCCTCTTATCCAGTATCACTGGTGTCCATATAGGGATGGAAATTTTGATACAGAGAATAACACACACAAAGAGTATAGGATATGAGGAAGCAAGATTTGAGTGACATATTTGCAAGCCAAAGAACATCAAAGACTTTTGGTAAAGTGGTGCTAAGATGTAGCAAAGAACCCCTGGCTTTGCTGACATCTGGCTCTTGATGTCTAGCCTCCAGAACTATAAGATGCCCCTTTTCTGTTGTTCTAAGAGACTCTGTGGTACTTAGTTACAGCAGCCTTAAGACACTAAAAGGATATTTTCCCTTAGAAACTAAAACTGTAGTCCATGTCTGACCTTGGATTAGACATATATGGGCAGCTGTTTGGTTCTAATTGGTAAATGTTACAATTTTTTTCTTTTGCTATCTTGGTAGTGACCTCTCAATGCCTTTCTTTCAAGAAAGGATTATAAATATTTAAATATTATTTCCAAATATTTTTAGTTGTCAGATTAATACTTTGGGGAGTATGACACTTCTGAGATCAGCCAAATTTATGTGGATTACAGATGCATAAAGAGTTTAGTCCAGTGGTGGATACACAGTGGATGCTCAATAAATGGTAGGTATTGTTATGATGATATGCCTGTTAAGCCTGGTTGTGCCATCTATTTGGCCTTGGAAATGCCCAGGGAATAGTGGGGCACATTTGTTGATATGTCTGGTTAGCTCATGGAGGCTTGATAATGGGTCCTATATCTGGTCCCTAGTCTTTCCTGTTTGGTGCTAGTTTCCATTTCTGCTTCCTTGCTCTCATGAACTAAGCTTCTTTGGTCTGCCATACCTTTCTGCCATGATGTTTTTGCGTTGCAGCCAGTTGACCATGGAATGAATTCTCTGAAACTGTGAGCCAAATTAAACTTTTCTACTTTAAATTGAGAGATAGTGTGTCTCAGCAATGGAAAATTTGACTAATACAGAAATTTTGGTACAATGGATGGGATTGTTGCTGTGAGTATACCTGACCATGTGGTTTAAAAGGTTTTGGAACTTGTTAGTGGGAGGAGTTTGGAAAGATTTGTAGATGGATGCTAGAGAAGCCCTAGAATGGTGTAAACACAATCTGTTGGGAAATTCTACAGGAGTTCAGATGAGAAAGCTGGTAAGAATGAAGACAACAAAGGCTGGGCTCCAGAGGTTTCAGTGGGGGAACAAGGATTCTATTGACAGGGACACTAGAGGTCATACATTTACTTTCTTGCAAGAAACTTGTCTTCATTTTGCTCCTGTTCTGAAACTTTGTATGAGGCTGAATTTAAAGGTAGCAGCAGACTAATCTAGTGGAGGAAATTTGAAGGCAGCTCAATGTTCAGACTGTGGCGTGAGTACTACTGGCTGCTTTTAGCTAGATTTATAGTGAGAATTTGGAGCAAAAGAGAAAAAAGCAGATCAGAAGAATGTGGAAAAGTTAGATTTTGGCCCTAAAGGAATCATATGCAAAATTGAGCTCAAAGGAGGAGCAGTTGTTGAAGAGATTATTGTCATCAAAAAGAAATCAAGTATTTTGTACAGGGGTGAGGAGAAAGATGATTTGAGAATGTCTTAGAAGTCAAGAAGATCACACCTATCACAAACTCAAGAATGAAAAAGTGTAAACCATTAATTTGAGATAAATGTCTCTTGGACTCCTTTTCTAGAAAGGTCTCATAGATAGCTGGATCCTCAGGATTCATTTCACTGTTGAGAAATTTGGAGGTCCCTGTAGCCATGTCCAAGATGGTCTGGCTACTGCTTCTGCTGACAGGATATCTTGGCATCTTCCATATGATGCCAGCTTTAATATCATGCAAAATGCAAGATCTGTAGAGTCAGGTAAACTTTAATCCAGAGTTCAAAGGAAGACCTGAGAAGTTGGGCAAAGATCTCCTGAGATGGCAGAGTATGGAGCTCTGGGAATAAAGCCAGACTTGCCAGTGGAGATCCCAGAAAGTTGGATAAAGGTTAATGTAATATCTACCAATGAACGCTGCAGGCCATGAGCACAGTCCTTTCAAGTGAGAGGTCATGGGGCCTGTAAACAGCCACCATTCTAGAACTCATATCACACCATCATGTTCCCTGGATGTGGAACATGAAGCTACAGGATTTAATGTTTTCCCTACTGGGTTTCAGTTTTGCTTTGCTTTGATTATTTCCTATCCTCTCTTTATCCCTTTTGGACTGGGAATATTTAGCTTGTTGGACTGTTACTTGGAGGTATGTTACTTTTTTTTAAACAGCGCTTCACAGCTAAACATTTCCCTTCAGTCTCAGAGGAGACTTTAATTTAGATTTTAAAAAAATGCTGAAAGTGGGCCGGAGGGTTAGCTCAGTGGTTCCGGCGCCTGCCTCGCAAGCGCAAGGTCCTGAGTTCGATCCCCGGTAACCACACATAATGCTGGGCGTGGAGACACGCCCACCAACAATCAACACCGCATACCACAATGCCGGACGTGGTGGCTCACGCCTGTAATCCCAGCACTCGGGAGGCAGAGACAGGAGGATTGCTGAGTTCGCGGCGGCTTGCCTGGGCACCATTAGTGAGCTCTGGGCCAGCCTGAACTACATACAAAGCGAGACCCTGTCTCAAAAAGCAAAACAAAAAAAAAAAAGTGCTGAGAGTTTGGGGAAGGGCTTATTTCATTGTTTGTTGTATGCAGGATGGTTGTAACATGTTAGGTGGAATTATTAACTTGTTATTATGTTTGTTTGGAGATTAAGGTTTAAAAAGATGTGTCTGGATAGAATGTGATGGATAGGTCTAATTATGTCAATGTTTTGGCTTGGGAGTCCCCTAGGGAATTAGTAAATCACACTATTGGATGCATTGGGTGGACATGGATGCATGACCTTGGGATCTAAATCTTGTCCCTTGTCCTTTCCTCTCTGGTACTGTTCGCATGCTCTATCCTTCCTGGCCACCATGAGCTAAGCATCTTTTCTCTGCTATACCCCTATACTATGCTGCTTCTGCCTTGTGACCAGCTGACCATTGACTGAATTCCCCCCAAATTCTAACCCAGATTAATCCTCTCTTCCTTTAAGCTGTTAATATCAAGTACTGTATCTCAGCAATGGGAAATCTGACTGATACAGTCAGAGAAGGGAAGAAGGGATAAAGATTTCTCAAGGATGAAGCCCACTTGAGGATCTGGGTTGACTAACTCACAGAGTCTACATTTAAGAGTAAATATGTGATCCTGCAATGAACCCAGGATTCCCTGGGTCAGAGGCTCCTTCCTTGCTTCCGACTGGGTGGGATTGGTACTTGGGGAGACCCAACCCTGGCAGTCAGTGCCTAAGCAGGAACTAGGGGGATGAGAATGGCTACAACATCTGCTGAGATCCATAGATGAGCAGGGAAGAAAGCAGCCTTTGGAAAGGGACCTGAGGCTGTTGATGAGCTGAAAGTGAAAGAGAATAAATGATAAATGAACTCATGGGATTCTCAAGGCCATGACCATGGACAATGCAGCTATGCTAGTCAGCTGGAAGAAATGATGCAAAGAAAAAGGACTTTCTTCTGTTCAGAACAAGGACCATGAAGGGTTTAAGCACCAGAACCAAAACTCAACAGCAGCCTCTCCTTGCATATCACTCTGCTTGAAGAGGATACTGGAGGTACAGTGCTGAGAAAGTGAATAAAAAATCTGCAGAAGTAACAAGAGGCTTCTTTTGAATTCACCTGAAGATTAGAAGTATCCCTAAAAATAAAAATATTCTGTGAAAAATAAAACTGGCCTGGGCCAGGGATTTAGCTCAGTGGTTCCAGTGTCTGCCTCATAAGTTCAAGGTCCAGTGTTTGATCCTAGTACCATACTAAAAATAAGTTTTAAAAAACCCCACAACTATCCTACAGGATATGGGGTTATACACTATAACCTCAGCACTGAGGGAGTCTGAGGCAAATGGATCACAAGTTTGAGTCCCGCGTCAGCAACTTAGTGAGATCCTGTCTCAAAATGAAAAATAAAAAGGACTGGGGATATAGGTCAGTACTAAAACATCCTTGGGATCCATTCCCTAAGTAAACAAATAAATAATGAGTCTATCAAAACTTCTGCTTTATTATCAAATCACAATGAAGTGTTCTTGATATCAAACAGCTTTAGGAGGAATGAAAAATAGTGAAGATCAGAAAGAAGAGTCAGGGATATAGCTAGGTGGTGCCACAGGCACCTTGCAAGCACAAGGTCCTAAGTTTGAGCTCCTGTATGGGAAAGAAAAAGAGGAAGTAAAGACCCAGCCAGATTTCACACATTTCTTCCCCAAAGTCCCTCTACTAAATGCCATTTAAAGAAATACATTTATAATTCACTGTAATGCTGGCATACAGTGTTTGCTTCAGTGTGTGTGGGGGGTTACATGCATTGCTTGAACATGACAGGTAAAGTGTGCTATTTCTCACATTTTGGATGGGTTCAGGGCATTTATTTGAGTGTAATTTTTATAATTTACATCAGTGAGTCTCAATGGGGTGCTAATGATTGTTGGGATAGGAGAATTCTTTGTTGTATAGAACTGTTTTACACCCATGACCACGGCCCACTGAAAGCCATGCCCCGTGCTCCAATCATGGTGACACTGATGGCCATGTGGGACTCTAGCTAGGCTATATGGGGTTTGTAACTGAACCCACCCATCCTTTCATCCATGATTACATGATTACTCATTAATTCAGCAAAAAAGGTAAATGAAAAATGACCTTTTGGAGAAGAGTTTCCAAGCTTTTTGAGAAGTACAGTGGTCCCTGGGTAAGAGTCTGTGAGGCTCAGTGTGCTTGGTATCTTCGAGTAAAGAGGCATGAGGGACTTGGGTGGCGAGGGCATGGAGTGGACTGATGGAAGAGAAGAGTGGGGAGGACAGGCAGGGTTAACAAACATATTCTATACAGACCAGGTGGTAAATACCTCAAGCTTTGTGGATTGTAGGAACTCTGACAGATATGCAATTCTACCTCTGTCATTCAAGAGCCACCATAGACAAAATGTATGCATGGCTGTGTTTTTGTAAAACTTTATTTACAACAACAAAGTAACAGGCTATATTTGAACTGCATGGCAATACTTGCTGACCCCAGTTATAAGCCAAGATGAAGACTCTGGGTTCCATTTTAAGAAGGATAGGTGAGTTTAAAACAGAACACTGATGATGATCTAAGCTATGCTTTAAACGTACCCCTCAGTTGACCTGTACCCTAAAAACTCACCACTGTTGCTATCTATAGAATGGACCATGTAGAATGAGGACAGAGAGGCTAGTAGACCAATACGTCATTTCTGGCAAGAGATGCTGACAGCTTGGGCCAAGGCAAGGGTAACTGAGGTGGTGAGTTTGCATATTGTTGATGTGATTCCAAATGGACTGAAAGGAGTAGGAGAAAAGAAGGATTTTGGGAATTACTCTAAGGCCTGGGACATGATTAACAGAAGGAATGGAGCTGCAGTTAATGGAAAAAGGTGGATGAGAAGCAGAGTTTGAGCGATGAGTTTGAGTAACATAAGAGTTGGATGTTCAGTGGGCATGGTAGGTAGACAGGTGGATAAGAGACCTAGAGTCGTGGGCACCCGGGAAAGAGTGTGGAGTCAGGATTACTTCTTTGAGCATCACCAAAGCAAATCCTAAGTGAGGGGACTGGATGAGAGCACCTGAGAGGACTAGATGAGATCACCTGAGGAGCACAAGGTACCACACAGCAATACAAGCAACCCCATGCCAGAGCACACAGCCCTCAAGTTGGCCAGCAGCTGGAAATCCCCTGCAGAAGGAAGAAGTGGTAGACTTGTGCTGGTGGGGTTGAGGTCAGTTCCATGACACCAGCTGTGTATGGAGGTGGTAGATGTACAAATGTGTGCAAAGCACTCACATTCATTTCCATGCCTTGCGTCCTGGTCTGTGTCAACCTGACTATGGAAAACAGGGATAAACCACAATCCTAAAAGATGGCTGTGGGAACTGAAGAAGGAGCCTCCAAAAGACATGCTCATGTCCTACCTTCCACAGCTTCAACATGACCTGACTTGGAAAGAGGTGGGTGTAGATGTACCGAGAACCTCAAGATGAAGTCTTCCTGGATGTTTTGGGTGGCTTTGAGTCTCAATGCTAGGTGTCCTCATTAAGGGCACAGAAGGAAGAGACAGCCGCATGAAGACATGGACAAGGACTGGGGCGGTGCTCACATAGCACAGGAGACAACAGAAGCTGGAAGTCAGGGAAGGATATATCCTAGAACCAGACAGAGAGACAGAGGCCCTGCTCACACTTGGCTGTGGACTTCCTGTTTCCAGAACACTGAGAATCATTTTGGTAGGTGTAAACTATCATCTCTGTAGTTATTTGTTATGGTGGCAGCAAGAAACTAATGCAATGGCTACACAAGTTCGGAGCTCTCAACACACATAAGGATGCTTTTTAAAAAAGTGATCAAGAACAAAATGGTAAAAGTTAGCATAATTTAAAAAACTCTGAAAGCATTCAATTTGAGGTGATAAAAGCCTCTAACAAGGACATTCAACAATGCAGCCACCAGATTAAAAATAGAAGCAAAAGTACAGACACCTGACTACTAATTTGTCGATGTCATGAATCTAAGCATACAGATAAATAGAGGCCCTGAGTGCTGTCTGTGTGCCTACCAGTGCCTGTGTGGGTGGGTGCTTGGTAGTGCACACAGGAAATGGGGAGGGGTGCGGAGAGGAGGCTTTGTGAATGCACCTCTATGTCACTATGGGTACCTTGTGGTTTCCTGGCTGGGCCCTGGCTCTCATGTTTCAGGGGCTGTTCTCATTTTCATGTGATTCCGTCCATCCTCACTGCACAAGTTTTCTTCCAGAAGTGATGAGTTCCGGGGGCAGGTTGCCCTCCCATCCCAGCCTCTTATGCCCCAACTTTGTGGCCCTGCTTTGGTAAATCTGAAGGAAGGCAGGAGCACCTGCCCTGGAGACATAGCTGCTGAGCCGGGGCCGGAGGGCCGGAGGGCCAGAGACCGCTGTTCCCACTGCAGTGAGCAGGCCCAGGTCTTGGTCAGCTGGGCTGCCACAACACGCTACTAGATAAGGTGTGGAATCCAACTATGGCCAGTGCTTAAAGAACATATTAAAGTAAAAGACACATTGCTGTGAATCCCCTTTTCTTGGGACACATTTTTCCCACTGTTGCCATGTTCAGCAGCAGTTTTAGAAGTCCTCTTTTGCGAGTATCTTTATGCCACTGTGCTGAATTGATTCGAAAAATTTACCTTTCAGGGCTATTTTGACTTTGGGGATGAGCCAGAAGTTGCATAGTGCCAGATTTAGTGATTCAAGTGGATAAGGACACTCCATCATGTTTTTTATTTGGCAGCAATTAGTGTAAATATTTTGAGTTAATTCAGGGCAATGAGGCAGCCACAAAAAGACACTTGTAAAAGAAGACTTCTTGAACTGCTTTGGAAAGTGACAAGCAAAAATGGGATAAATGTGTTGAAAGTGAGAAGTATTTTTGGGGGGATTAATAGAAGTGTGTTTTTACTGTAATAAACAGTAAAATTTTTAATTTTTAATTTAAATATTCACTGTATTCTTTGATCACATCTCATAGATAGGGCACACCAAACACTTTTTTCTTTTATTTAGGAAGCTGGAAAGTCTAAGATCAAGGTGCCAGTCCTGGTGAGGGCCCACACTTGGGGTCACGGCACCTCCTTGCTGTGTCCTCACGTGGCTGAGAGGAGAAAGTACTCTGATCTCTTTTTCTCTTCTGACAAGGGCACTAATCCCATTATCCGAGTCCCACCTTCCTTACCTCATCGAAAGCTAGTTATGTGTGTTAGTCTGTTCCTGCTGCTATCACAAAATGCCTTAGGCTAGGTAACTCTAAACACTAGAAATGTATTGTTTGCAGATGTAGAATTTGAGAGATCTAAGATCAAGGTACCAGCAGATTAGGTTTCCAAGATGGAGCCTTCTTGCTGTGTCTTCGCATGGCAGAAAGGAAGTGGGGGTGCTCCCAAGAGACTATAGCCCTCATGGTTTAATCAGCACTGTCACATGGGGTACTGGTTCCAACATAAGTATTTCACAGGACAAGCATTTCCACACCATAGGCCTCATGTGCAGATTCCATCATATTACAAGTTAGGGGCTCATAAGTGGGGACTCATAAATATTCTGTCCATAATACCCTGTGTCCGGTTTGTAAGCCCAAAGATAACTGGAGTGAATGTCTCATGGTAAAGGGAAGTTCAGGACCAGTGGGTCACAATATATGCATCTTGTCTCTCTAGGAATTCAGTGTGTGGCTACTGAAGTCAGTCAGGATGGAAGTGAGTAGAAGAGTGTGGGATAGGCTGCCTTTGGGCTCTGGACTCCGCTTTCCTCATGTGGCAGCTGAACAGCAACCAGGGCACCCTGGCAGCCTGGAGACCCTTTTGTGGGCAGATAAAAACCGAGGCTATGGGCAGAGGGGACAGGATGGCTTCGGTTCCTGCCACTCCTGGCCACGCAAGCGTGGACTCTGAGCACTGTGA
This sequence comes from Thryonomys swinderianus, assembly GCA_004025085.1. NCBI lineage: Eukaryota > Metazoa > Chordata > Mammalia > Rodentia > Thryonomyidae > Thryonomys > Thryonomys swinderianus. The sequence goes on along the minus strand of PVIC010004336.1, from coordinate 36,513 downwards.
TGCTTCAGGACAAAACAAGGATGTGTCATCGTGCAGGCAGGTTTTTGGCACAGGAGAGTCTGGTTGAGGGAGTTTTGCTTGGTGCTATGAGAGCAGACACTCCAACGGCGGACAGAGACGGACACTTCAGAGCACCAGAGGCCAGCCAGAGGCAGGTCAGCTGGTGAGTGTAGCTGGCAGGGAAAGGAGAGACCACGGCACTGAGAAGAAGTGTCCACACTTCCGGGCGTGGCAGGGTGTTGGACAGTGTGTGAACGGGACTGAGACAAACCAGGGTGCACGGTCACTCCACCCAGAAGAGAGTGAGAGAGAAAAAGGAGGTGAGAGGAGGAAGGGAGGGGAAGGGACGAGAACAAGAGCAGGATGGAGACCCTGCATGGGCCCAGCTAGGTGGTGCTGAGCCAGGTGTTTTGAAAGTGTCACCCTAACCCCTTTCCCAGACAGGCCAATGTGCACATTGGAGGCAAATATAATGACGTAAGTTTCCTCGTTACGGACTGCAAAGCTCCCGAATAAACGCAATTTCCAATGAATGTCAAACAAAAGCCAAGTGGAAAATCAAGAAGAGAAAAGTACAAATGAGCCCATCTTTCCTCTAGCACATACTTGCATCTCTCCAGTGCCTGCCCATGTCTGGGAGGCCGAGGCGTCCAAGCCAGTGATTATTTCCATAGCTTTTCACAGCCAGACAAAGTGTATCATGAAGACACTGTGTTCGCACAGATGAAGTCGAGGGGAAAGGTGAAGAGGGGAGCCCAGCGGGTGAGCTTGGCGTTGCCATGCTGTGGAGGTGTGCTGCCACATGGGTTGTGCAGGGCACCCTGTACACTTCTGTGTGCCCAGATGGGGACACGCGAGCCCAGGGCTCAGGATTCTGGAATGTTCTCACGAAAGGTTTGGAGCAGACTCTTCTGTGTGAAGCTCTCCCAGGACCTACTTCTTCCAGTCAGGCCACTGGCCTCGGCGTGTGAAGGTTCATTCATTGGTGTGAGCACGTCAGTGCCCTGTGGTCAGCAAGCTGTATGAATAGAGGGTGCTCTGTGTGTTTGGGGGGTATAGGCTGATGCCAGCGTGGTGCCAGTCACAAGGGCACCCAGCCTGATCCTTGTGGAATACAAGAATTATTTACAAATGTTCCCTCAATGTTCTCATCCACAGCCATGGCTCCAACCAACATCCAGAGGCTGACCGCACTCCATGCCTCTACCCAGCCTGGTTCTCTCTGCAAGAGTCTCATATCCAACAGCTGACTCGGATTTTCCGCGGGAAAGTGCTAAGGCACCTCTACTGCAGCCAGGGGTTCACTCCCCGCTCCCTGGTTTCTCCTCCAGTGCTTATCTTTGGGAAAGGGGCCACCCTATATCCCTGGGCCAGGACTGCCGCTCTCCACACCTCCCTTTCCCTCATCCCCATGGCTCCCATCCACCACCAAAGCCTGACACTTCCATCGCCTATGTTCTCTGGATGACGGTTACTTTTCTCTGTAGAACAAATCAGTCATGAGTGCAGACTCTGCTGGAGAGTTGCCTGGATTCCAAAATAAATCTACCACTTTCTAGCAACCTGTGTGGCCCCTTCACCTTTATCTCCTTATACACAGAGTGGAGATGATAACATATGTACTTCACAGGATCCTTCAGAGAAGTTAATGAGATAACATGTACAAGCTGCTTTTAAAAGTGCTAGCTGCTATCAACACATCACCTTCACCGCTACCATCATCCTCAAGACCACTGTCACTCCACTGTGAGCCCCAACACTGTCCTCACATTACCACTGTTCTTGTCACCCCAGCCACCGGCATCACCACCACCATCACTCTGCTCATGACCGACATCACCATCTCCATGGCATGATCCCAAGTGCCACACCTCATCTGGTGGTGCCACAGCTGCCTGACATCAGCCCACACCCACTCTTGCTTTCCTCTATTTCCACTGTGTAATTGGACTGATTTTTTAAAAAAAACACAGGCTCACATCACTCATACATTTAAATTATATCAGTGGTTTCCCAGAGGAAAGACCAAAATTATTAACATGGTTTAAGGAGTGAGTCGTGGGGAAATGTGAGCCTCAAGTCAGCCTCATGCCTTTCTGCTTTCACATATGATGTCCTGTCTGCTGGTGGGGGTCTCCTTTCCTTTCTGACCATGACCAGCTCTCATGTGCAGTGTTCGTTATTCTCACTGTCTCCACTCTCCAGCCACTGCACACGGGCTGCCCTTCCCTCCGCCCCCACTAAGACAGCCCAGCAAAAAGCCAACCGTGGTACCTGCTGCCAAGGGAGTGAGCCTGGCCCCGTCTCACTTGACCTCTCTGAGCACGTGACATCGCTCTTTCCCTGGCCCAGTAGCTTGTGGCTCCCCAACTCTCTTCTCTTGGTCCTCTTCATCTTTCTATGATCCTTTTGCCCCTTCATCTGTCACTCTCCACCAGCCCTTTGGGAGTTGATTTCTCCATGTCACCTTCTTCTCTCCTCCTCTTGGACGGTTGTATTGCCCTTGCATGACCCAAGCTGGTTTCCATTGCATGATGACGCCTGAACCCTTGGCCCTAGGCCTTCCTCCCTCTAAGTGCCAGGTCCCCTTTTCTCCATGGAAGGGTTTCAAAACTTTCAAATGCAATAAAGCTGAAATCTCAAGATATCCTTCCTTTCTCAATGAGGGTATCAGGACCGATTCAGTTGCTCAAACAAGAGCCTGAGTCATCCTGTGTCCTTCATTTATTTTCCTTCCTACGTCCAGTTAATCACCACATTCTTTTGATTCTCCCTCCCTAGATGAACTCAAATCTGTTATCTTTGTTGTTAACTACTCCTTATGATCCTCATCACCTCCTTTCTGCAGGATGGCCACACTTCCTATCCCGTCTCCCACTCACTACTCTCTCTCTCCCCAGCCATTTTTTTTTTTTTTTGAGACAGGGTCTCACTTTGTAGTTCAGGCTGGCCCTGAGCTCACTATGGAGCCCAGTCAAGGCTCGACTCAGCAATCCTCCTGCCTCTGTCTCCTGAGTGCTGGGATTACAGGCATGAGCCACCACACCCGGCTCCCCAGCCTTTTTGATCGGCTGGAAGGTTGAGGGGCATAGAACCAGTGGCCCAGCTTCAGGAGAAGGAGCTTCTAGGGAACAGGTGATGCTAGGGCTGGGGCTGCAGCTCAGCAGGAGGGCATTTGCTCAGCACGTGCAAGGTCCTGCGTCCATCCCAGCACCACTACCACAATAGCAAAGGGTGGAAGGAAGGGAGGAAGGAATAAAAGAAAGAATGATAAGAGAAAGAATTAAGGGAGAGAGAAAGAGAGTTAAAAAGATCTCTGTGGCTCTGTCTTTGATACGCCTATCAGCCTAATTATGGCCCTGAGAAGTTTTGCTGTAAAAGCATTTCCCAGACTTCTTTGAGTATAAATCCACTCTCCAGGGCACGTTTGTTAACATTTTGCAGAACACCACGTGCTATTTTAGAACACAAATACGCTTATCTTACTTCTCAGTTTGGAAATAAGACAGATGACACCCAAAGAAGACAATATGAACCTTAATCTCTGGGCAATTAGTAATTTTTGGAGAGTCTAGGCAGGATAGGCTCCTAAACAAGGACTTCACTTAGTGACTGATGCCCTACTGCATGCTGTGCACTGTGTATGTCTCAGCTGTCATCTTGGATCCTACAGCAAGGCTACAGATGAGTCTGGTCCCCGTGGGAGGAGACTGGAACCCAGAAAGGTGAAGCAGTTAGGGCTCAGGTCACACAACCAATAAGGAACACAGCAGCATTTAGCTGGGAGTCTAAGTGTCTATAGCAAGCAGGTGACATTAGAAGGTGACGGTCCCTCTGCAGGAAATATCAGAAGCAGGAAACTCAGAAGGTTCGGATGCAAATTCCTTTCCTTTGTCCCTTGGCTGGCACCATCCTGCCCCTCTGCAGACGGGCTCCAGCTCTTGCAGAAGTTCTTCTTGAGCCCAGGCCCCTTGGTTCTTCCTGCAGGTCTCAGATACTCACCAGGCATCACACAACTCTAGGAAACTGCTCCCCTGATTAAAACCATGCTTTGCTCCTCAGTGCTGGCCGTGTCCAAGTTTCTCAGCCCAGCACTCCAGACCCTCATTAACTGCTGCCAGCTCTCCATTGTGATCCGACTTTGCCGAGCCCACCCTGGCTCCAGCCAGTCTTGGCGAGCCCTGCTGAGTAACCTGCCAGCCTTTCTTCTGCCCTGCGCTGCTGCTTCGCCCTCGCCTACACTTCCAGGTCTGTCTTAGTGCTGATGCCACAGAATGCGTCCTAAACTCAGAGCCCACTAGACGTCACCTCTCCCAGTGGAACCAGATTAACTTCTGAAGAATAAGTGAGTGAAGTTTGCAGAGGATGGTGCCACCTCTTGAGGAGGACAGTTCTGGGACGCAGAGCCCCTGCTGGAAGGAGGAGGCTGCAGCTCACTCCAGGGCACATCAATGGCGAACAAGTCCCTGGTCAAATCAGTCACGGGAAAGAGGAGGCATCAACCAAGCCCTAGTCGATGGTGGCCAGCAGCCACGTGTGCTTGGTGTGGAAGCAGCGTGTGCCGAGGCGCTCATGTACTGGGACACTGACTTGCGGGGTAGCAGAAGGGCTGGAGCAGACATGGCGATAGCTAATCCAGCTGGCACAGACTGAGGCAGTTTGCCCCAAAGTTCCCCCCTCCCTATAGTCAGATTACGAACCCTCCAAGCAGCTTTCTTGAGTAAAATTCACTTCCTTCCACCATCACCTCCTCCACCCAGAGACCTTCTAGGCACAAGGGATGGTTGGTTGTACTTTCACTGTATCCACCTCATGGAGCTGCTGGAGGATTTATCACAACTGTAGAAAGAGTGACTCCTTGAAGCTTCACCTAGTAATTGTTTGGTAATTTGGGTGACTCCCAAAATTTGGTAATTTTTGGAGTTGTTTGTATATTCTAAATATTAGTTTTCTGTCCCAGGAAGAGCTGGCAAAAATTTTGTGGGTGATGAAAATTGGTCAGGGAAACTCTGCTTTTGGTGATCATCTCGTCCAGGTTTGGTGAAGGGAGACTGGCTCTCTGGGCTCTAGGTGCCCGCATGAAGTCTGCAGAACAGACTGTGTGACCCGAGGTGGGCACAAGCCAGTGAAAGTGTAGCCTCAGGACAGGCCTGGTGGACCCACCTGGCCTAGGCATCGCTAGTTCATGATCCTGCTTTAAAGGTCCCACCAGCTCCCTTTAAGTGACCAGCACAAATTCCCTAGTGTTTTTGTTCTATTTTTTAATACCAATTAAACTTTAAGTCTTGTAGTCTCAAATGTCACAAATACTTAATGAGTTGAAATGAATGATATTAAAAATCAAGTGAATGGGCCCAGGGATGTAGCTAAGGGGTGTCAGTGCCCGCTTGGCAAGTGCAAGGTATTGAGTTCGATCCCCAGTTCCACAAAGAAAAGGTGAAATGAGCAATCCAGGGTTGAAATGAAAGTTTGAAAATGGCTCTCAGATGCCTAAAATCCAGGGTGTACAGAGTGAGGAAAGTTCCTCCCAATGCCATCTTCCCTGTGCCCAGGGTGGCAAACCCAGTAGGCTGAAGGAAGGCTGCTCGTCTCCCCAGGAAGGACAGAAGGCACAAAGAGACAGAACCGAGGCTGCCATACCTACCTCTATCTCCGTATGGACAGTGCATTTGACCAGTTTGAAGTTCTTCCCAGGGTTGAAGCTGTTGCTATAGAAGCAAACCTTGAGGATGCGCACATCTTCCTTTTCCACGTCAACTGGTACCACCACCATGGGCTCCGGAGGGGCCTCAGGCCGGCGTAACGTGCCCACCTTTACTCGACTCAGGGGTTCGGACACCCCGGACATCCTCTCAGGCCAAAGCTAGGGCCAGAACATTGCAGTCCTGTAGAGACAACAGGGCCAGCCGCAAGGTGAGATTCTAGGTCCCAGAGATGGTACTCCCCCCACTCCTTCAACGCAACTGACACACTCTTTGATTCCTGGAAACCTTCCTTGAAGGCACTTGGCTTTCTTGCCTGGGGAGGCTGCAGTGCCCTGCAACATAAACATCCGGGATCCCCTCCCCCCAGCACACACGCTTTCTTTTCTAGAGAGCCCCCTCACACCCTGGCATCCCCCCACACTGCTCCCAAGTGAGGGGCCCTCAGCTGGGAGAAGAGGCAGCTGCAGCGAGGTTCCAGGGCCCAGCAGAGCAGGAAAGATGCTGGGATATAGGGTGAAATGGGAGAACACAGCAGGAGAGAAAGAGGCACGAGTGGAGAGCTGTGGAGAAGCAGAGTGCAGAGCAGGCAGCCCCAAGGGACTGGAAGAGAGGAGGCAAGAAAGAGCCCACATGGGCTCCAGGCTCTCAGGATGCGGCAAGTCTGTCCCAGCCTCAGCTGCAGCCAGAGCTCTGCAGGCAGGAGGCTTGGGTTCCACAGGAGTTCGGGACAAGTGCCGCTGCCCACCACTGCCCAGGCCTGAAGATCACTCGACAGGGCATGAGGGCTGGGCCTCAGAAGACAGCCCAGCTTTGACAGAGCCTGGTGTGCTGCAGATGCAGACTGGAGGGAGCCCAGGAATTGTAGTTCGCCCTGAACCTCAGTAACACCAGTCCTGCCTCTGGATCCCTCAAGACCCATGAGACTTTACTTCCTGTGGCTACAATGCAGGAAGTGGCCACAAGAAGAGACGAAAGTTCCAGCTCTAGTCTGGACTGGTAGTGGTGACCAGGACTCCGGCAGGGTTACTTGGGAAACTTCAAGGGCCATTGTCTGTGATGAGGCCTGCACACTGACAGGCCATGAAGTTCCTGGGATTTTGCTAACACCCGGCCTGGGCTGGGCCTGCTGCTCTACAATGAGCTCAGCTTTTCCCCTAAAACCTACCCACAAAGAAAAAGAGAGCTTGCTTCTCACAAGAGAATGCTGTTTAAGGGGGAAATTCCTAAACCAAGAGTTGGAGACAAAACAATAGAATTGACAATGTTAAAATATAAATATTCAATCAAATACCTGTAAAGGGTGCACAGCCCATACCCACTCATTCATACTGTGCTGAGATACTAAGAAAAGAAGAGGCAGATGGTAGCTGGCTTTCAGGAGTCATTTTTTAAAAAATAGTAAATGTGTAGTATGAGGATGCAAACGAGATGTTGTAAGGATGAGGCGGAGCAGGGCAAGGCAGGCAGGAGAGGGGAAGAGATGGGGAAGCCCCAGGTTCAGATTTCACAGGGCAGCCACCACGTGGGACAAATCTGATGGAGAAAACCATCCAACTTGCATTAATGTACTGATTAATGTGGATAGAAATCATCTATATTTATAGAATGTACTCTACTATTGTGGAGACGTATATCTGCGGAAGCATATCTGGATCTCTATATCGACCCACCCATCCCCGAAGCATCCATGTCATTTTCATCTACAGAACCCTCAGTTCTCTGCTGTGCAGCAGGAAGGCAGGTGGTTCCCTTTCACCTCATTCATGACACCAGGAATCAGGGGAGACATTCGATGCCAGGAAACACTGGTAGGGGAGGAAGAACGTGTGATGGGGAGGGGAGACAGGAGGAAGAGCGCTGGGGACTGAAGATAAATATGTTGGGACCCCTGGCTAACCCTGCAGGCAACTCTCAAGCTGGACCAAACACCTTCCCCTCCAGGAAGTGAGGGTTCATATTTATACTGTTTTTGGTCATTGTTCCCAGGTCTCCCAGATAGTTCTGCATGAAGGAGAATGAAGAAGGCCCTTAAGGACAGATGCAGAGCTGGCATCTGGGAGCTGAGGAAGAGGTGTCGAGATGAGAGGAGAGATCTGGACCCCAAGGAGCACACACTACAGTCGGGGGTGTGAAACTGTGTACAAGAAACTCTGCACGGCTAGGTAAGTAGCACTTCTGGGCTTAGCTTCAGGGCTGGGGTGTCTTCTGGGCCTGTACTTGTATGACCTAATATGCAGACGGGACCTTTGGGAGGAAGACTGGTGAGACAAGGATCTGAGAGAGGAAGAAAGCAGAGTGGAATACGGCGTTGTCTGTGCTCTTACACAGACAAAATGGTGTATATTCCACAGTCTCTGTTAAAGTCCTCACCCCCAAGGTGAGGCTTTGAAAGCATTACCTACTTCTTGTGCTTGGACTTTGTTTCCATGGGTCCTGGAAGGACTCAGTGCTGAAACACAAAACTTGTTCAAAGACACAGACCCAGAAAGATGGTGCCCACATCACCCTGGTATGTGCAGCTTTCTCAAGTATGCCCAACTCCCCACAGCAGTCACAGACCTGTGATGAACTCTCCAAGCTCTCTGAGCAGAGGAACTGAAAGGTAGAGTGCAGGGAAGTCCCGGCCACCTGTCCTGCCATCACCTCTCACCCTGCAGTCTTGGGCTCAGAACTCTGCTGTGTTCTGCCTCCAACTCATTCACAATGGCTTTGAGACTTGGAAGTAGCTTAACCTTCCTAGCCTCACGCTCCCCCTCTGTAGATGGAGATAGTGCTGCTTACCCTGATTTCCTTGCAGAAGTGTCATGAGGAGCAAGGAAGAAAACATAGAAGTTATTTTACAAACAACAAAGCTGAAACATCATGGTTATTATTTGAGTTTGGCTTTTAGTTCCAGTAGTTCTCATGTGACTACCCATATTCCTATTGCTTTGTTCCACCTACCAGTAGTTCTTTAGGAAAAGTAGAAGTCCTGACTTGTAGTTTCTGCGTTTCTGTTGTGTGACTCTGCCCACCATGGCCAGTCCCAAGCTGCCAGTGGACATCGCTGACTGCTCACATAGGAAGGGATGGAAACAGGACTCTGAGATGCTTCACTTTCTGCTCCATGCAGAGAATCTTCCTGCCCTTCCAAATTCTGCCTGATTATTTGAATTTCTCATTGTTGGTCTCCAGCTTTGGATGATCACAAAGTGTTCTGACCCTTAGCTTGTTCCTTTTTCCAGGCCTCCTTCCTGCCCCCCAGATTGCTCCTCCCTGTGTCCTGGGCTACCCCAGGCGCACCCCTTGGTAGCAGAGACCTCTACATGCTGTTGCACTAGTGAAAACCCTGGCCCTGAGCCAGCCTGGGCCCCAGCGACTTCCCAGCCCCCAGATCTGCCGAAGTCCCAATCAAAGAATAACAAACACAAGGAAATGTGCCCAAATTACAACAGGAAAAGTTTTGATTGGCTATAAGAACTTCTTGGCTCAAACCTGAGCAGGGTTTTCAAGGAGGCAGTTCAGTCTTCTAATGCCTCAGAACCTTCAGGAAGGAAATAAACAACTGCTCCTCCTAAAGAGTGAGGCATTTACCTGCCCAAAGGAAGGGCCAATCAAAGCAGGATTTAAGTCCCTTTCAGATGCTCCAGGTTGCCAAGGTCCCTAGTACTACATTCCTGGCCTGGGAAGATTTAGGGCTATTGGGATAAACACCAAAGGAAAAAACAATTATTGTTCTGGGAGACACTGTAGGGCAATGCTATGTCTTATTGAACTTGTACTGTGTGCCAAGGAGCTTATATAATAATCTCTGGCCTTTCAGAAGAATTCTACAAATAGATACTGTTAGCCTCAAGATCCAAGTGAGGATGCTGAAGTCTGGGATCACCTGGTAAGTGGCAGAGACTTCAGGCCACCATGTTGCCAACTCCAAAGTCCATGGTGAGTAATTCTCCAGTGATGCAGGCTGGCTCCCTTGAAGATATAGGTTCTTAACCCAGGTTTGAATGAGTCAAGTGTGTGAGCCCTTTGGTGACATCATGCCCCTCTAACTACCAGACACTGGCGACTTGTGCCATGTCCTGCCACCATGCTTAGGGATCAATGCCAAGGCTTTACTGCTTGACTGGTTGGATGCTGGAAACACAAGTTTGGGTAGGTCAGAGCTCCCGACAGTACCTTGATGGTGGCCTTGAAGATGTTTGCATGAGTCCTTGGCAAAATGGGAAAAATGGGGACAAGGCAGAGAATTCACTGTAAAGCTCAGTGTATCAAATGTGAAGGACAATCTTCCATGCTCACACTGGGCCTTTCACCTTTCCCAGATTTACAATGCTCATTTATTTAGAAATAACAACAATAGTTTCTTTTGAAATAGTAGAGAGTTTATTGTACCATGGCTATGCTTGGATAGCACAGAATCAAGTTGAATTCACTTTTAAAAAATTTATTAGTGTATGTTCACAAAAATAGTCCCGGAAATTTGGGCCCAAAGTCTCTGAGGATTCTAAACTATGCAGTCTGCACAAGGTTACCTCCATGGATCTTGTTTTCTCTCATGAAGCTAAGATCAACTTTCTAGAGAATTTTTGTGGAGAATCAGAAGTTACTTCTGTAAACTCCCAGGCACCTGCACTTTATAAATGCCTGTGAGTTGGCAGAAGAAAGAATTGGAAAGCTATTGCCGGTACACTCTCTTTAAAAGTCTCCCTGGCCTCATAGGAGCTCATGGTAGCAACCTGTCCCCAGGGCTCCAAGGCCAACTTTACCCTATGCCCCTTCCTGCCCTGCACACATAGGCCTTATCTGGCCTGTGACCACAGAGAAGCAGGTTCCGTGGAAGGAAGCCTCACAGGAGGCGGTCCAAGCAGCAGCCCCTTGGGCCCAGCAGAAGTCAAAATGTCATGAGAGGCACGCTTTATTTCCACTCCATCTCTGAGTCACTTCCGCTGGCCATTTCCACATCAACAAAATGGGGAACACAGTCCTTTCCTATCACAGGGGACGGCTGGCCTGGCACTCCACTGAGCTGTGACCTTTCTGTCCTCAGAGATGTTCCTCTGTTTCTGGATGAGGCTGCACCCCTCCCAGCTCGAGCCCTTTCCTGTCCCTAGTTGCCATGGGCTGAATTCTGCTTCTCAAGCCTGTCCTTTGCTTAGTCCTTCTCCTTTCCAAGCACCACTCTCCATTACTTCACAAAGGAAGGAACCAGTAAGGTTGTCATTACCGCCAGCTATAACTCATGTAATTCAAAAGGCATTTGTTGAGACTCCATCACACTTACAGTTCCTCACCCCCACACCCATCACCCAACAGAAGCTGTTCCCTGCCAGCACCTGCCGCCAGAGGCCAGCTGGCTAAGGCCGGTTCCCAGGAGGGCAGGAGGGGACCGTCTTTCTTTGGTGAGGCAAGTGCTGCTCCTCACTGGCCCCAGGACCTTGCTCCCTGCAGCTAACCAGGCTCCTTTCTCCTGCTGCTCCTCCTCTGGGTGCCATTGCTTCCCTGACCCTTCAAAAAAATCACATCACAATGCCTTCCTTATTTGCCGGTTCATGAATGATTTCTGGCTGTCTTGTTTTTCTCCTTCTTTCTCTCCATCACTCCTTCCTTCTCTTATTCCTTTTCCTGTTCCCTCTTTCCCCCTGCTCTTCTTTCCTCCTCCTCCTCCTCCGCCCTCTCTCCCTTCCCTGAGCTTCTTTCCCTCCCTTTGAGAAGCAATGCCAGAGTTTGGCGCTATAAAGACACACAGAAAAAGGAAGAGGGTTTCTGTTCAACAGAGACTCAGCCCTCAACAGAGGAAAAAGATAAAACATAACACACACAGACACAGCATGACGTGGGCCCTCAGAGTCTGCCAGCTTGGCACCAGAGGCCCACGGAGCAGCACTTGTCTGCTGGGCTCAGAAACCTCAGGAAGACAGAGCTGGTACAGCCAGGAAAACCAGTGACACGGTGCTGGGCCTGGGGCAGACAGCAGTTGAGGGATCTCTGGGAGTCACAGCTACCAGACTGGGACATGTTGAAGATTTCAAACTTTACCACATGTAAGAGCAGATTTTCATTTAAAAAATATAAGTCTGGCCAAAAGGTGAAGCACAGCCATGAAGTACAAGGCAGCAAGAAGCAGACTTCTATATGTTTAGCCACTAGCCATCCTCAGATGATGCATGACTTGTGGCATTTGACGATTTCTTGGCATAAGTCTACACTGCAGCTGATTTTGACCTCCCAGTGCAATATCGTGGGAAACAGAATTAGGGAGAAATGGGGTCACCTGCTCATGACATTGGTTTCACTCTACCACTGCCCGGACAGTGAAAGACCCTGGGCAGGAGGGCAGGTTTTGGAGACCCTGGCCACCAACCAGCCACCTGGGCCCTGCGGGTCCTTGTACTTCAAGATAGCAAGGTACAAGCTACATGCAAGCATGGACTCCTCAGATGCCCCTTTTCCCATCGAGTTCTTGTCATGGACCAGGTTCCTGAAAGCTGTCCCACTCGAAACCACACTCTTTGTCATCTTTAGCCCCAAAGGAAACTCTCCAACTTCTCCACTTCAAATCATGCTGTTAGTCTTCTCTGCCAGCCTCCAACCTAGCAAATCTCATTTCCCTGCCTGGATTATGAAGTTGGTCATTGGGCAGGGAAATCTAGTGCCATAATGAATCAGTGCTTTGGTTGGGTCTTTGATTCTTCCTCATTCTTGAGAGTGTAATGAGGAGGCCAGATGATAAGTGGGAAAATCTAGGACTGTCAGACAGTCTCTTCCAAAGACTCCAATCAAATGTCCACATTAACCTAGAGCGCAGACTGTTGCTTTTACAGTCCCTTGTCCACATCTTTTAATTTGGTGTTATGGAGTTCATGTTCACCAAACACAAAGCACCAAGGTGAGCACTCATTTGGGAGAGATTATGACTTTAACAAGAGCTCAAAAAGGATCCCTAGCCGGGCGTGGTGGCTCACGCCTGTAATCCCAGCGCTCGGGAGGCAGAGGCAGGAGGATTGCTGAGTTCGAGGCTTGCCTGGACTACACAGTGAGCTCAGAGCCAGCCTGAACTACAAAACGAGACCCTGTCTCAAAAAGGAAAAAAAAAAAAAAAAAAAGGATCCCTAAATCCTCACAGCCTGGTGAGACATGCCATATTTAATTAAATGCAACTTGTGAAGTGAGAATCATGTGACAGTCTTCTTAAAGGTTAGAAATAAGTTTTTTCTAGTCAGGGAGGAGGAAGATGTAGTTTAGCAGCAACATGGATTAAAAAATAGGGTTGGAGCTAACTGTAAACTCAATGTTGGTCACTGTTATGGTTACCGTAAAACATCAGTGTGCAGCTGAGGTTTCCAGAAGCCTGTAAAAGAAGGTGTTAATTCCCCCAGGCTTTGCACATGCTCACAGCTCAGCATGGCCCAGTGGGGGCCTAAGTTTGGGAGGCCATGTTCTGGGGTGAGGGAGTTAGAGCCTGGAAGCCTGGGGACACTGAGCCAGGGCGCAGAACCCTGAGATCAAGCGCAGAGGTGGGTGGTGGGAATGCGGGATGGACTGCTACTTCTAGAGGTTGAAGGCTGCTGTGAAAACAGAATCCAATTCTTTATCCAAATTAAGATTTTAAAAATTGCAAATCAGAGGGCTGGGGACTTAGCTCAAGTGGTATCACGCCAACCTTGGACACACAAGGGCCCGGGTTCGATCCCCAGTATGAAAAAAAAAAAAAAGGCAAGCCAAAGGGAAGTGGATCTTTATTTTTGCATACAGTGGTCCCTTGATATCAGCAGGAAATTGAGAGCAGGATCCCTGCAAATACCAGAATCCAGGGAAGCTCAAGGACCTCATACAAAAGCCATGGTATTTGCATCTAACTGAAGCACATCCTCCAGATACTTTGTTTTTTGTTTGCTCTTGAGTTTTTTTTTTTTTTTTTTTTTTTTTTTTTTTTTTTTTTTTTTTTTTTTTTTTTTTTTTGAGACAGGGCCTCATTTTGTCGTTCAGGTTGGCCCTGAGCTCATTATGTAGCCCAGGCAAGCCTCGAATTCACAGCAGTCCTCTTGCCTCTGTGTCCCGAGTACTGGGATGACAGGCATGAGCCACCATGCCCAGCTTGATTTTTTGACAAATGGTTTTACTCTGTAATTCAGGCTGGCCTTGAATTTACTATGTACTCCAGGCTGGCCTCCATTCATGGCAGTTCTCCTGACTCAGCCTCCTGAGAGCTGTGATTACAGATGTTAGCCACCACAACCAGCACCTCCCATATACTTTAAATAATCTCTAGGTGATTTACACTTCATACACTTAGTGCTCCATAAAGACTTATTATATCCTATTATGCAGGGAATGATGATAAGGAAGAAATGTCATGATATATGTTCAGCATAGGTACATTTTTCCCCAAAATATTTTCAATCCATGGTTGAATCCATGGACACAGACCCCCATGGATAAAAAGGGTCTGACTGGACTATGTATAGTATCCTTTTTTTGTCTTTGCAGTCTTGCTAGTTTGCCAATGTCTCTATGGCAGATGTCCCTCTGGTTTGAAAATGAGGAAAAGTGACTGAGCCAGCTAGTTTAGGGTACCATTTCTTAAGTGGCAGCGGCTGGACCAGAACTTACATTTCCATTTGAACCAGCAAACATAGCCCAGACACAGCCTACATCCTACTGATGAGCCCATACCTGGAGGCATCATCCCTGTGCCCAGGGACAGCTCATATACAGGCTGCTTTCCAACACGGGTATTTCATTCTGCTTGAATAAGCCCTCACTTTCTAACTATGTATTACTGAAAGGAATATGGGCTTTCAACATATCAATATGTATAATGGTGAAGAATACATGAGTTTTTAATGTCTCTTACATGATACATTTCATAAACAACAAAAACGGCAATTAAAACTCAAAACACTTTTCAAATCGAGAGAATGCAAACACAGGTCTAACAGCACAGGTGTCATCCTCCTCATCCAACACCACCTTAGAAATGACAAAAAGTCCCCTTGAACAAACTTTTCCACCTGCCTGCCTCCAATCTGCCACTCTGCAAATTCAGTATGCACCCAAAATCTGCTTTATGTAAACACATATCGTAATCATTAAACAGAACAATGCCCCCATCTGTATGTGGCAGCCTTCAGCCCTCATCCTAGTGAGAACTGGACAAAAACCACAAACAAAAAGGAAGCCCCTGTGTGTGAAAAGACTTGGGAAAACTAAGAATACGTGGAAAACCCTTCACCAGTTAAAAACACTAATGCAAACAACACTACAAACTCAACAGTCAATCCAAAAGATGAGAGAAAAGAAATCAAATCTTATGTTCATGGACTTGCAATGAAACTGGTACAGTAGCCAGTTCACTCAGAGCTGGCCTTCTGAAGGGCAAGCTAGTGAAATATGAAATACCTCACATGTGCTGGGCCAGCCCCCACCTGAGGGAAATATATCTAAGGCAAAGGGTATGGATCATTTGTCCAAAGATGTTCACAGCTGTACTATTTATTGCAGTGAAATAATGAAGATCTGAATACAATGATGAGAGAAGTGCTCAGGGTAAAATCTAAGCAATACTGGTCACGATGAACTGTGATGAAATATGAGAACTAAAAAAAGGAAAAAATATGAGAACTAGTAGTGCATGAGAAGATTTATATAAAATGTTCAGTAACAGAGAAAAAAATTTACATACTGGCTATAGCTATACATAAAAACACATCTACATTTAGAATGCACTCAGTTAAAAGAGCTTGAGTTCTCTTACTGTTCTGCAGCTGAATATAGTTAAAAGTGAGTACAGTGTGTCCCACAAGTTCAAAGCTGGCCTCTTTCCTATACATCTGCCTCTAGCTTCTTTGCTTATAGTCTGAGTCCTTGTGCTCCCCATGTTAGCCCTCAGAGGCCAGACTTATTGCAAAGCTAGACCAGAGAACCAGCAGACTAGGGTGAACATAGCCGAGGCACCTCAGTGAAATCTGGTGAGAGAATCCTGTGCTGCAGGAGCTAGACTTGAAACAGCCTCCCAGAGTCAAGGATGTATGGCAGGACTGTGGGATTTTTGGTCCTTCTGTGACTTTGATTCCCTCTCTAGCCCTGGTCCCCTTAGCGGACAGCCTTCCCCTCCCCCCAGCCTGCCACACACCACCAAGATCTCAGTTCTGAGAGATGACCAGCAGCACAGAGCACTTCCCCTGGCCTACTCAGCCTAGCACTTGTTTCCAGCCTCGTAACAACCTCAAAATTAGGCAGTGTGCTCACTGCTGGCTACGTGGGCAGTGG
The DNA here is from genome assembly GCA_004025085.1 of Thryonomys swinderianus. Taxonomy (NCBI): domain Eukaryota; kingdom Metazoa; phylum Chordata; class Mammalia; order Rodentia; family Thryonomyidae; genus Thryonomys; species Thryonomys swinderianus. The sequence continues at coordinate 20,557 of PVIC010004336.1, read as the reverse complement.
CTGAGCCAGTAACTCTCAAAGGTCACAGGGTGTATGTCACAGGTGACAGGGCCTGATGGGCTCCAGGCTCTGCTCTTCGCTGCTGTGCTCCAGAGTGATGGTCAGCCTGGCAGAAAGCCAAAGGCTGGGCCTCAACCCAGAGACACACCCTCTGGGTTGCATCCTCTGGGCCCTGGATTCTAATGCTGAGAAAAGTTCCAGTGAGACCAGAAACCAACCTCGTGTAACTGTGGCTGCTTTGCCCTCTTCACATGTACATTGTGGGAAGTTACCCATGAAACCCATGTTTCACCTCTACCCTGATGCAGAACTCGGGGTAGAGTCCAGCCATGTGTACTTTTAAATAATGCCTTAGATGATGGACTATGCATTAGATGGAATTTTGTTGTGCTGCCCAGGCTGACGTCAGCTCCTGAGCTCAGTCTTCCTGCCTCAGCCTCCCAAGGTGTTAGGACTACAAATGTGTTCAAGCAGACTTGACTTTGATTTTTTTACAAAATTAATTGGAATTATATATATTTAAAACATACACCATGATATCTGGATATACATATATAGTGAACTGATAACTACATTGAAGCTAATGAACAAAGTGTTCATTAGTGTGGGGTGGGGTAAGAACAGGTAAGATCCATTCTCAGCAAATACCAAGTATGTACCACAGTGGGTTAGTCACAGTGCATTCGATCCATTAGACTTTACATCGCTGGGACTCTGTCTGTGTTAACTAATGTCTTCTGCCCTGACTCCCTGGATGATTCTGCCACCTGTCCAGGGAGGGTGAGGAGCCGCTGGCCTGGCCCTTGGCTCAGTGTGAGAACTGTGTCCGAGAGGCTAACAGTGAGGCCTCCCAGCTGGAACCACCTCGGGTGTCAGGCACAGCCCTCATGGTGTCTCCACAGCACCTGGGTTGACCGACCCCGGAAGGCTACGTTCTCAAAGGCAAGCCCTTTCTGAGTATCTCTGAGCCTCTTATTTTTAGAATACAGTGGTGGTTTCTATTTTAGTGTCTTCTTGTTACCCAAGCCCTCTATTGGGAAATGGCAGAAAGAGAAGAAAACAGGTAGTTTCAAATACTGAAAGCTCAGAAAATTTAGGGGAACTCTGGTCTTCTAAAATTCAAGTCACGAGAGTTCAGAGTGAGGGGAGATTGGCTGAAGACTTAGAAATTCCCACCAAGACCCCCTCTTCAGAAATCTCCTGGTCTCTGTGCACATGGAAGCAAGGGTTTTCTTCCTAGTTAGAAAATGAAGACACAGGGAAAACCCAGCTGGGAAAGTCCAGTGTGAATCGCAGCACAATGATTCTGAGGCTTTAGAAATGTGTGAATCCATACCCAGGGGCCAGTGGCCAGCTGGGCGGGGGAAGAGCAGACCCCCAGAGCCCCTGAGACATGCACTTGGTGCCAAGGCCCTGAGAACGGGGGTTTGTGGGCAGAAGGCTCAGGAATGTGCCCTCACCAACCAGCAAACAAGCACATAAACAAACAAAACAAAGCAGGATGTTTTCATCCTAGTGCTGAGGGACAGCCTCACACTCACAAATATAGTCTTATCTGTCCTAAAAAGTAATTAATAGGCAGACTACTTAGGCATAGTCAATTAAAGTAATATAAAAGCTCTAAGAATAATATGCATAGTTGCTACACAAATGGGTTGCCATGGTTATAACAGAGTTGTATAATGAGTGGAAAGATTAAGATTGTAGCAGTACAGGAAATTAAGTTTTCCCTTTTCATGTTGGCTTATGTTCAGAGATGAAATTTTAAAGGATCACTTTGGCCACCTCTTTAGATACATTTGACCTAAGCCCCAAACACCTACATCCCTTATGAGCCACACTGGGGGGAGGGGAGGCAGAATTGTGTTTTATCTGATTCTGGCTCCTGCCATTTTGGCTAGGAGGCTGCATGTGGTACAACGGTTCCCAGCCCTCTCTTCCTCCAGCTCTCTTTCACTGAGGTTTCTGAAGAATTCAGGAAGTTAGAAAAAAGACTAGCAACCCAGTTCTTCATAGCTCACAGCAGATCTGAGTCCAGAGGAGGAAAGAACAGAGCAGAGACCAAGGGTGGAGAAATGGTAGGAACACACACACACACACACACACACACACACACACACACACACAGAGTTATAAGCAGAATAAGATTTGCCTTTTTTGGAATCACAGCCAGCTGACAACAAAGAATGACATGCAGGTAACTTGGACAAGACAACTCATCTGCCTGGACCTCATCTTTTTTCATCTAAAAATTGAGGAGAAGAAGAACAATTTTTTCAACAAAGTCTAGAGCATGAATATTCTAACTATTTAAATGATACCCAGGTTCCCGAAGTGTTCAATGCATCCTTGACCTAAAATTTCTCAAAGCTTGCAGAAGCCCCAAACACCTTGCAGGCCCCTGGCTTCCTAGAGCCCAAGGTGAGGACACTTAGCTAGACTGGAGGCTTCCCCAAAGTGTCCCCTGGGAGCTGAAGTCACTGGCCACAGGGATAGACCTCAGAGAGTTGGGGGAAAAGATATGAAAGAAAGTTGATAGAAACAAAGAAAAAGATGAGATATTGGGGTAACAGTAAGGGGAATAACAACTAGGATTATAAACCCAGTATGGTGGGAACCAGACCTACCAGGATTCTAGATGATTTCTTTTACAGATGAGAAAACAGAAGGCAGAGATGCTAGGTGACTTCCAAAGATAGAAAACTGAGCTCTTGGTTGTTGGGGGGCCCTCTGCTTGAGTGGAGCTATAGGACCTGGGAATTTCAGGAGGCTCACTTCCCAAATAAATCCCATACTGGGTGCTGGAGTTCAAGTGATCCATCAGGGCTGACTATGCAGATGACCACAGGTGTAAAGGTAAGCAGGAAAAGTCTATGTTTTCTGGAATCTTCTACAGCAGCAGTCAGTGTCTCTGATTTTTATCTGGCCCAGCTTCTCATGGGAATGGCTTCTTCCAGCCAAGCCCCTGGGCCCTCCTGTCCAGTCACAGTTGCACATTTTAATGGTAGTCTTGGTCAAAAATACTATCCCTTCACATATAGCACATGTGACAGCTCATGGACCACCTGCTCTTCTCTATCTGTTTTTCCTCCACCTCCTCGTCTGCTTCTTCCTCCTCCTGTCCCTGGAGGTGATGTTGACCCTTGGGCAGGGAAAAGGCCCTGGCCTAGAAAGGGTTAAGACCCACACTCAACAGGAAGCAGAGACTGGGCTAGAGGAGGCCCAGCAAGCTCAGCCAGGGGAGGAAGCAAAGTACTACCAGTTGGGACTTGGGCTGTCCTGTCCATGTCAGACCTTTAGGACAAATCCCAGCATCTCCTGAAACATCAGTGTGCTTGTCCACCACTGTGAAGATTAATAAGACATGGTATATAATGCAAGTACTTGGGAACTATTAATCCCTGGTGCCACATATAAGTCATGATCACAAATCTCTGACTTCTTGGGGTCCTTCAAGCACTTGTATAAGTGTTTTGGTGACAGATTGATCAACAACCCATCCATCCATTTTCAGCCCCATCGTATGCTAGGTTTTCTATAACTTCTGCTCGCAGGTGCCTGCTCTGCCTCTGAAACCTCTAGGACAGAGTTTCAGCCTCCTTATCCTGGCTCTGCACGGCCAGTCTCTGGTTCTGAGCACAGGACCAGCCTCGCCTTGAGCCAGATGTTAGACAGCAGATTTCCCTCTCTGGCCTCAGCCGGCCAAAGGCTATCCATTCATTTCCAATGAGCTGTGTCATGCGAGGTTCTGGGAGGTGCACCGATTGTTCCATGTCAGGACCACCTACTACGTACACACATTTTAGAACCCCATAGGAAGCAGGATGAAATCTGCTGGCATCAGCAATGGTAGCCTGAAGCTTCAATGGCTACTCCTAGGATGGGAGAAAGGAATGGCCAACCGTGGAGGTCCTGCCTGGATTTACCCACCCTGACCCTGGCCTGCAGGTCCCTGCTCTCTGAATCCAGGTCTGATGGCCTTAAGACTTTAGGTTTCTGCAGGCACTGAAGGTCACGCACCCCTGCACTTCTCTGTGGCCTTGCAGCCCACACATGAGGCTGCTGTCTGGTGTTCAGTCTACCTTGAACTCTGGCCTCTGCCCATCCTTGAGCCAAACTGGCAGCTACAACCCCCTTCAGCCCCACAACATTGGCTAAGCAGACTAACCTCTCTCTCTGGCTATTCTGGGCTGTCAACATTGCCATCACTTGTCAAGTGTCTAATTGCGTGGCTGTGTGTCAGGGGAGGGAAGGAAGGACCCAGAACATGGGCTCCCTGCTCACCACGGCAGCCCACAGCCCTGCTGGGAACAAACAGGGCCTATGCGTAGAATATAAAACCAGACGTGGACATGATGTACTTATTCTTAAATGTACAGTGGGGTCCACCAGTGCATCACTGGGGAAGAAGGGTCAACAACAGAGGAAACTCACAGCTCTGTAAGCAGAAGGCTTGGGTCTTGGTCTCAGCCCCTCACTACCTAGGAGCTTGTGGCATTCAGGTGCTGCTTCACCTGCCCAGTGCTCTACTGTCTCTGGGGCAGTGGTAATAATACACAGACCTGGCCAGATGAATTCAGAATGTGCAGGATCTAGTACTGGAAGGGGTCCCAGTGATCATCTGGTTTAGGGGGTTTCTAGAACTTGTGCTCTTTAGGGAAAATCACTAGAAACATGCAGGTGCCTTAGACCTTTCATGAGAATGAATGACGGGATGCAGGATCTTTAACAAGAATGATGACACAGCTCATTGGGAATGAATGGATGACAGTTGGTAGGCTGATGCCAGAGGGAAAATTTGATGTTTAACATCTTGTTCAGAGAAAGGCTGGACTGGGGTGAGGTGTGTGTGGGGGTCTCCTAATCCCACAGTGTTCTGATTCTAAGAACTTGGATTTTAAAAGGCCCCTGTGTATCCGGGTTGGGCTGGGCTTGGACTCAGAAGAGTCTCCCAGGTCTGACAGGGCTTGTACTACTGTCCTCAACTCCCTCCCTTCCTAGGGAGCTACTGATACTGCTGGCAAGAGATATTTCTAAGTGTGTGTTGTCTGAGTGCTCATGGACACCATTCTGCTCCCTCCAGCCCCTTCAGCCTCATAGAATGGTGGAAAAGCACTGAGCCTCAGGATCTGCTCTGCGATTAAACATTCAGTTGAGTCAAACTCTTTGGTCCTTCCCTTAAAGCAGGAGTAAGGCTGGATTCTCAGGAGGCCTCTGGCTCATTTACGGCACCTTGGGACTGGAAAAAAAACAGGGACAGGACCTATCCCAGCATCCCCCACCCCTGCTGTGCCTAGGAAATTGGTGTATAGGTGAGATCTCATAATAGCCACGTTTCTAGCTTCTGACCGGAAGGCCTTGACACCTGAGCCCTTTCTGATCGTGAAGGGAATACCTTTCTGGAGTTAACCAATCCCTGACAGCAGACCTTTTTATACAGACCAGCCTGTCCAGGCCCCATACCCTCTCCCACCTCCCTCTGAAGCTGTCATACTCTAGGTCACCACCTACCTGCTCCCATCTGCCCAGGGCCAAGTCCTACACTCCAGAGACAGCTGGAGTTATTCACACTAGTCCATCCTTCACTTGTCACCCTGCCTCATCTGTCCCTTCCCATGGGACTACAGCAAAGGCTCCATGCACTGGGCGCTCCCCTATGAGGCCTACATAGCTTGCTATGAGCCTTCGTTTAGGGACCTCTGAGTATAAACTCCTTCCACCATCGTGTATGCTTTTAATGCACCAGTCTAAAGCAAGTCCCAGGTACTCTCAACACAGGTCCATCATGGTCTGACCTCCGAGCTTAAGGATTCAGATCCCTTCCTGTCCACCTTGTGCATGGGTGGGCATGATTTTCAATGTCTATGTATGAAGGAAAGAGGCCTGGAAGCCCTGACTAAGCAGCTGCCTCCTCCCCTGTTGTTCCTCGGCCTCAAACCCCAGGTCTTTCCATCTGCCAGACACTCTCTTTGTAAGCCTGCCCTTTCCTGGCTGGTGATCCCTGCTGGACTTCTGCTCTCTGGGGACATGAAGGGCTCCACCCCTTCTCAGTATGATATCCCTTCATCTCTCTCATAGCAGCACCTCTGCATTCACTGGAGGTTTTCCTTCTCCCACCTACACTCCTGGCTCTCTCACTGTGCTGAGAGTGGGGGCAAGGTGATTTTTACAGTTCTGTAGCTCTGGACAAGTCCATTCCTGGGCCCAACACTCAGAATTTCTTCTGCTTCCAACCTCAAGGGGGGAAAAGACACCTGACCTCCTTAAGACTGATTTCCCCTAATCTGGTGAGACTCCCTGTGTGATCTCTCTAGTTTTTAAATGGCACAGAAAAAGCTAAGAGGAGCCATGTGCCCAACTGCTTCTCTGCTGTGACAGCATGGACTCTGCAGAGACCAGGACCCTGCCTACCAGTCCAAGGTGTTTCCTGCTGAGGCAGGGACAGCAGCATCATAGGAGTGGGCATGGTTGGTGGAGACCCAGGCAGGAGAGCAGGTACCTGGGCTAAAGGGAGTAACCAAGGTTTGGGTTCTGTGGTGGTGAAACCCACACTCATACAACCACATCTAGTCTTGCATAAGAAGGTGGAAAGTCAGACTTATAATATGAACTCTTGAATTTGTCAATGTTGGCACAAATTTACAAAGTATTATGTAAACTAACAAAGACCAGATCTTTGGGCTGGATCAACCCTCAGCACTGTATCCTCTGTCCCAAACGCAGTTGGGGTCACTGTCTTCTCCATGAAGGGGTGGCTGCCCAGCACAACCCAGCCCAGGAATGTCTTCAGCTACTGTCCAAGGGCTTTATCAGCCAACATAGCTCTGACCATTGTTCTCCATAATGGGTTAATTTTTATGGCACTTGATTTGATGACAGAGTGCCCAACATTTGGTCAAGTATCATGCTGGTTGATCTGTAAAGGGTTTGTTTTTTTTTTAATGACATTTGGATTGTGTGTACACAGAATAAAGCAGATGGCCCTTCCCATGTGGGGTCTCATCCCATCAGTGGAAGTTATGAAGAGGGCAAAAGCATAAGAGGCAGTTTTTACCATGGGGCCCTCAACATGGGATGCCTGGTTTTTCCTGTATTCAGAAGCAAACTGAAACACTGGTTCTCCCTGGGTCTCAAGCCTGCCAGCTTTCAGAGTACAGTGTACACCACCAGCTCTCCTGGGGCTCCAGCTTGCTAGTTGTGGATCTGGGGACTTAGCAGCTTCCATAATCATGATACAATTACAAAAAACCATCTTGACATGTCTTATTGGTTCTCTGGGGAAACTTAACTGATATACTTCTCTTAATCAAAAGACCTACAACTCTGAGAAAGAAGCTGCAGATTTTATCAAGGTAAACACCTTTTTCTGATTCTCTAGTTCATTCACACCACATCTCTAATGTGGAACATAACAGCTACTACCTTCTTTCCCCAAAAATAAGACCTAGCTGATTGGGACTGGCATTTTTGATTCGTAGTTTTCAAGGCCAATTATTTTCCAGCTGGGTCTTATTTTCAGAGAAATATGGCATTTATGGAACACTTCTTATGAGCCAAGAGTGGTGTTAAACACCCGATATAGATATTTCCTCATGTAATCCATACAGCTCGTGGTCCCCAGGAAGACACATGGGCACCCTTGGGACAGGGGCTGTGTCAGTCCTTCCCAGGCTGGGAGCCCACTCCTGGATAGTGCTCAGGGCACAAAAGTGCCAATAAACAAGGTGCTGAGTGAGCTGCTCTTCAAGATTCATCCTGTGAATCCTCACATTATGAATGGAGCCTGTTATAGTTTGTGTCTAGATGTTTCCCCCAAACTTCATGTGGTTATAGATGGGGCTTTTTCAGAGGTGCTGGATCTAGAGTGCATGTGGCTGGGGTTGATCCATGGTGCAGTGCTAGGATCAAGGGAGCTAGGGTCAAAGTTGTGAGTGCTGTCGGCCCTAAGTAGCCTGAATAAATTATAAGGGGTAGAAAGAGCTGTGTTGTCCCTTACTTGTTTTGCTACCTTCTAGCCACTGTGAACTGTTTCTCCTCTGCAATGCTCCTCTGCCATGGAGGCAGCCAATTATGAACTGAAACTTCTACAAACTGTGCACTAAATAAACCTTCCCTCCTTGAGCTTTGGGTGTTGGCAAGGAAAGTAACTAAGAGAGCCCAAAGTCACAAGGCTAGGAAATGGTTCACTTCAGTGAAAAACCCACACTGTTTACTCTACATCCCTTTCCAGTGTTCCTCCGTTGTAGTGTGAGCTTGACTTTCACATCTACAGCTCTCGTTCTCGTTCTCTCTCTCTCTCTCTCTCTCTCTCTCTCTCTCTCTCTCTCTCTCTGCCAATGTGAATGTCCTGAGGCCATGTCTCCACAGTTCAGCAAGCCCCAGCCCATTCTGGGCCACAGTGCTGCAGCTGAGCTGTCCACTGAGGTTTCTAGAGACTAATTTGGGAGCTGAGGCATGGTTTCATCTTTAGAAATAAGACGAAATCAAGAGAGAAGACCCACCACGGGAGCCTCAGCTTGCCTTCTTTTCTCAGAGCTGCTTTCAGGAATCGGGAGCACTGCAGGCCTGAAACCCAGGCTGAGGAGTGAGGCTGACCACCGTGGCTCTGGTAGGAAGAAGGCTCTGAGGCAGTGTGTCTCCAACTTCTTTGCATCTTGCATTGCGTTGAGTCCCTGTGGGTCAGGCTGCGGATATGGGACTAGCACGAGTGGCACTGGCACAGTTCTCCCACAGGAGAGCACAGTATGCCAGGAAGGGGTGAGGGAAGAGGAAGGCAGAAACTGATAGGCTCAGAAGAGATCCAAGCAGAAACAAGGGTACCCAAACATGACCCTGATGCCCTGTCAGATCCAGTGCCATGGAAGGTATTGTCAGGGATGACACCTGGCCTCAAATGTGGCCACACAGGAGTGTATTTATTTGCTTCTTAGCGGCCAGACACTCGTCCCCCCAGGAACTCAGAAAGCACCCCACCCCTAACCGTCTTGTGCTTTCATGGGAACCAGTTCAGTCCACTGATACATTGGGTCTCACAAATCTGCTTTGTGTATGACAAACAATAGCCTGATTTGTCTCTGCTCCCAACAGCACCAAGTTTGCTTTCTGAGGAGCTCAATACAGCCCAGTTACCTGTTAAGAAAGTAGTAAGGTATGTAGGAAATTGTGTCCAAGAGCCCCGAGTATCTGTGCACAGCAGGTCCCCTGTGAGGACCTTAGTCACCTCATCTAAGCTGGAAAAGTGGACCTACCCTGCATTCCTTAAGTCTGTAATACAGGTAGCATATCCCTAATCCAAAGTCCAAAATCCAAATGCTCTAAAATCTGAAACTTTTGGATCACTGACATGACACCACAAGTAGGAAATTCCAGATCTGACCCTGCAGGACAGGTTGCTGTCAAAACACAGACAGGCTAGAAATAGTGCATGAAATTACTTCCAGGTTACGTGCATAATGTGCACATGAAACATAAACTTCGACTTCAGGCTGGAGTCTCATCCTCAGGGCATAGCATTATATGCCTGTAAATATTCCAAATTCTGAATGTTTGAGCCCAAGCATTTGGGTAAGGGTTGCTCAACCTGTACCTGAACTCCTAGGTTGCTTGACATTGAGTCTCTGAGGGTTGAAAGGCTGGAGCTGCCAGCTGGGCACAGGGCCTGGTCACTGTAGGACTCCCACGTGCTATGATTCCAGGATGGTGAGAGGAGAGCTATGGGACAGGCATGTGGAGAAAGGGGTCTTAGGGTCAGGCCTTGAAGAAGAGGGAAGTAGAGGCTGGAAAACATGGGGATGAGCAAAAGCCAAGAGATGAGGTTCCTTTTTTCTATCCTCATCTCACAGCTCTGTTTATTCTGAGAAGTAACCAGCTGCAGCTCCAAAATAGATATGCCGAGAAACGCTTCTAATGACAGAGAACAAGCCAAGCTTGGAACAGCCCTTTTCTAGGGATGGAAGCACTAGGGGACTGGAGAAGGGAGACACTCCCAGGGGCCCTTTCCATTCCTGCCTGCTGCCCCTCCTCTTCCCTCCAGCCCAAGGCAGTCATGGTTTCCTCTTTCCAGGGCTCCAGGGAGCAGAGCATGGCCCTTGTGGCTCTTTCAGGGGACAGAAGACTTTCTTCTCCCTGGACTTCCATGTCCCTTCCTAGAAGCTCTTCTTTAAGCAGCAGTGACAATGAGATGACCCAGTGGAACTGGAGGGCTTGTTAAGCATCTGAGTTAAGGGTGACTGCACACGTTTTACACACGCAGGTACAAAAGGTCAGGCCAGCTGGGTTGAGCAGGCAAGACTCTTTCCAAGTATGGACTGTAAAGGGGTCAAGGCTACTGCAGGAAGAAGAAGAGACTGGACTCACCTCCAATTACAGGTGGCAGCCGGGGGTTTCCAGCCAAGGGGAGGGAGAGGGCACTGGAGAAGGGACAGTTACTAGGAGGGACTTGGTGAGGCAACAAGGGTGGAGGGTGACCTGGTCTGGAAGCGGCTGGGAGGTGGGGTGCTCTTGTTGGTGAAAGAGAAGCAGAAAGTGTGGTGTCAAGGGGCACAGCTGTGCCTTCCATCACCCTCACGAGCATCAGCTCTGATAAGAGCCTCAGGCATCATCACTCACCCCCAGCAGAGGGAAAGGATGCTCTTAGGCTGCTTGGCAGTGGCAACAGGGGCCTCAGAGAGGCCAACTGCACACCAGAGAAAGTTCAACTGGACCTGATATCATAGCACCTTGTTCTACAGGGATGCGTGGGGAGCCACAGAGACTCTGGTAGGAGCCTTCTCAGGAACACTGAACACATTGCAGGGGGCGGTTCCGGGTGACTCAGAGGCCTCTTCCTAGGGCCAGCTGCCTCTATCTCCTTGCTGAAACAGGTACGTGGCCAAAGGCAACAGTGGGGCAGGCTCAGACACCTGCACACCTGGCTGCTCAGTCCATGGCAGGCCCAGCAGGGCTGTCCTGAATACTGTACTTTATTCTGGACTTTTTATCAACCTGCCCTGAAAACCCAGCCTCCAGCTGCCTCCTGTAGCCACTGGAGTCTCTTGGGCAGGGCTGGGCCATGCAAAGCTAGAGAGCCTGAGGCTGAGGCCGCAGAGCATAAATGGCCCCTGGTGCTGCTTCCAAACGAGTCGACTTTTATTCTCTGGTTTCTCTTTAGATGACATAAATCTTTTTCCTTTTACCAAATGAGTCCACTTGCACACTTGGCGAAAGTAAACATATTAAAATACATCACATTTGCTGCCCTCTTTTGGCATTTCTTTTCCTTCTTTTTTATCCAGAGAACCTCCTAAAATGGAAGAGCCCCAGACCTTTCTAAAGCTTTACAAACCCTGTGTTCAGCACCTCCTGCCTTGTAAAGCAGAGTGCACAAATGCTAGGCAAGCCAGGGGGCAGCCTGCTGCCCACCCTTTTGACCTCTCCTGCCCCTCTGTTCACATCTTGCCCACAGCCAGAAGACCCACCTCTTCAGCACGCAGAGACACAGACACCCCAGGACATACTTGGAACCACAGCCTCAGGGCCGTCCTCTCCCAGCCTCTGTTCTGTGAGCTCAGAAGTTGCACAGGAGACTTCCTGCCCCTGGGTGATACAGGTTTGGTCACAAGAAATTTGCATATTGCAAAAACTGATGCAGTACCAGAACCCTGCTCAGGAAATACCTACCTTCTAGTGGGAGGCTAGACAGCGAAGAGGCAGTGCAGGGGGTTAGAAGTCGCTGCCGTGTCTCAATGCCCAGGCCCTTGATATCCTGGCCCAAGGTCCTGTAAACTTTGGGTCAGACCAGGATCTGGCAAGTGAAGAGACTTTCTCAAATTAATTTGACAAAGACTGTGAACACCTAGATCTACAAGCTGAGAGAAAAACTAGAATAGCAGAAAACTTAAGTAGATGAGAGCTGGGGAAACTGCCCAAAGTTCTACTCAAAGAACCCCTCCCCACAGTAGGGGAAGAGATCCAAGAGATGGGAGATGTTGAGGCTGGAGAGCTAGAGGGGCGTCTCCTCTAGGAAATTCAACTAATTCATGAGTCAGGCACGAGATGGAGGCCCTCATGCGATTTGTGTCAGTCTGACCAAAGTGCCATGATTCACCTCATTGGATTTCAGACTTCCTGCAGATCACAGGAAGCAGAGTATCAGGCCAGTCACTGTCCTACTTGACAAAGAAACTGGGTTGGACCATGGCATGGCAGCGGGAAGAAGATGAGAGGTTGCTCATGTTGCCATGTAAACCCACGTTGTGCTAACAGTGCGGTTTGGAGGAGTGTCAGGTCACTCCCTATCTTATCTTATCTCTGTATCCTGAGCTTCAGTGTTACACAGGAAGATAAACTGCCAAAACTGACCCAACTGTCCCCAGCACCAGGGTCATCTCAAGCCTTTTAATTAGGTGATGCCTTTTGCCTTCGAGGAGGGTCACAGGCTATTAGTAATAGCAACTTTAAGATAATAAATATTTATTGGATACTATTAATGTGGCAGTTACAAATATTAGCACATGAAATCCTCAAAAGGAGGCAAAGAGGTTGATATTATTCTGTCATGTTACAAACAGGGGAGATTAAGTTTCTCAACATCAGTGAGTCAGGAAAGGGCCCTAGGTCTTTAACCACGCGGAGGACTCTTCATGTTGTGGAGAAGGCCAGGCCCCTTGGAAGAGGGCAGGCCCCTGCTTTTGCCCCTGAGCTGAACTGGAGCTGTGCTGCAGAGGTGGTCACTGTGATCAATTCAACAGACAGACTGGAGCCCCTGCCAGTGGGCGGACAATTCAGAGAATGAAAGAGATGATCCATGGACTTCTACGGAGGGGGTGATATGGACATCTCATCCACCACACAATGCCACATGGCATCGTGAGATGAGGGAAGGAGAGGAACAAGCCAAGTTCCACATAGGAGCAACACAAATGACAGACAAAGCTCTTACACTGAATGTGCCCTGAAGGGTGGCAGGTTTGTGGGAAGGCTGGGCTTGCTAGGGATTCAGCCGAAAGGGCTATTTCATAAAGGTGACTCTGGGGCCATGGGGTGGATATGCAGGAAAAGGCCTGGGGGGGGGGTGAACACAGGTGGTGGCAAGAATACCCTGGCACAAGAAGGAAACACCACTAAGAAGAAAGAAGGGACAGATGAAGGGAGGTGTCCCAGAGCAGGGGGAGGAGATGCTGCCTGCATCTCAGCCAAAGGGAGGAACCATTCCCATCTCTGAGGAGGTTGGGCTGGAGAGTTTTGATTGGTGCTGGAGCCATTTATGAGAGGGTAGAAAGCAGGAAGGTGGAAAGTCATCCATGGGGAGGAGCCACGGCGCTGTTGTGCTAGGTCCCTCCAGGACTGAATGTGCCTCTCCTGACTGCAGAGCTGTCCCAGGCTCCTTCTCACCCTCCTCCTCTGCCCTCTCTGTTCTGGAGCTTTGCTTTTCACCCCACAGTAAGATGAGCTCTTGATCTCTCTGTGGCACAATGTGTTACTACTGTTCACTCTCAAGCATGTAGGTTTCTTGCAAGCTGAGAACAGATGGGACCAAGTTTCCCTGCTGTACTTGCCACCGAACCTGGAGTATTTGGAAGGCCGTCGTTCAGCCAGGAGCAGAGCCCCTGGGCTGGGCTCTGCAGGTGCACAGGCAGCATGGACTGACAGACCAGCCATATGCCTGTCACTTGCCAGCCATGTCACAAGCATGGTGCCTACTCTTCCGGGCCTGGCTCCCTCCCCTGTAATATGGGGGATGATAATGCAGCTGTTTCAGAGTTGTCGTGAGAACTCGATCCCAGGCTGGACATACATGGGCATGTACAGAACACCAGGCCCTGGGACCCGTGGGCAGCAGGCAGGGGCTGCAGCAGTGGCTACTCTGTATGCAAGTGTGCTGGGAGCAGGTGACCTGGCCATCTAATCTTAGCCCTGCAGCAACCCGGCTATTTCTTCACTTCCTCCTCTGCAGTGCAGGGGAGAGTAATCGTGATCTGCAGGCTTGTGAGTGGTGAAGTGATCAGCGCGAATTTACATACACACACTAAAGAAATGCCAAGTGGCTGTACCAGTTCAGCACAGGGCAGGGCTTCCTGGGGCTCCAGGCACAGCCCACCCCAGACACAGGCCAGGCGGCACAGGGAAAAACAGGGTTTGGCTGTGGAAGTGTGTGCAGTTTCAAGAAGGGACTGTGCTAGACCCCAGGCCGAGTCGGAAGCTCCCTTGAGGAGAGCTGTCAGAGGCCCCACGGGCCCCACTCAGCCTCGTGCAGGTCTTTCCACCTGCCACATTCTCCTCCTGTTCACTTAGTGCCAAGGGACTCCTGACTTCAACATTTTACAGGCTGCTCTGCTGCTGTGAGCTGTACTGATGACAAAGCTGCTATGTGGACTCAGCTCAGAAGCACTTTTCTGTGACATCCGGGGTCTGCCCAGCAGATACACATGTAGTGAAAGACAATTCATGGCCACCTCCTGACTTGGGTGTTAGAAAACTGTTCAACTGCTTTTCAGGGGCTTTTCAGCCTACAAACTCTGCTTCCCACCGGTTCACACAAGACTCTGTCTTCAGGTTCTCACCTTCATCGACACTTGCCTTAGCACTTCAGGCTGATGCAGGAGAATCCTCAGAGCTGGGCTGAGACCACAGCAGCAGTTTGGGGCTGGACAGAGAAGCCGACCCATGTCCCAGGCCTCACTCTTTTTTTTTTTTTTTTTTTTTTGCTTTTTGGAGACAGGGTCTCGCTTTGTAGTTCAGGCTGGCCCTGAGCTCACTATGGTGCCCAGGCAAGCCGCCGCAAACTCAGCAATCCTACTGTCTCTGCCTCCCAAGTGCTGGGATTATAGGCGTGAGCCACCACGCCCAGCATTATATGTGGTAACCGGGGATTGAACTCAGGTCCTTACGCTTGCGAGGCAGGCACCGGAACCACTGAGCTAACCCTCCGGCCCACCAGGCCTCACTCTTGGAAGGGCATTTGGCCAGTGATGCATATTAAGCCTTTTGTAGGAGCCAGTGCTCTCTCAGGAGGATTTGCCTGGGCCGCTGCTATCACAAGAACTCCCGCCACTCTTGGGTATCTTTTGTCCCACAGGACTGGGGACCTCACTTCCACCAGAGCCCGAGCTCTCATCTGGGTGTCTCTGCTCCACCCGACGCTGTCTCACCCTGCTCTGCAAGTGGCTTTGAGAGAGAGCTGGTGTGGACTCGGGACTGGGACCGCTTGCTCTCCAGGGAGGAGGAGGCTGACGTAAAGGGCTTTGGGTCAGGGCCAGAGAGTGCCAGTGGGTAGGAGAGTGAACACCGCTGGGGGGGGGGCAGGTGGGAGCAGTGTATCCCACCATGCCAGGAAGAAAGGGCAGGAAGGACAGCACACAGAGCACAGGATGAGGTGGTCTGTTCTGGTCCCTGCTCCTCCCACATTTCTCATCAGCTCTTTGTGTGGGGGGCACTCCCCTGCCGGTTTCCTAAGCAGAAGCGATTGCCCATCCCTTTCGAACCAGGCCCGGGAGTCAGGCGGGGCATGGTGGCCTCTCACACTGGGTCTCACTGTGTGAGGAAATGACACATACCTCACGTTGATAGGGAGCTACCTGTGAGTCACACCCAGGAGGGGCAGCAGCGGGGTGGCCCCAGGGACCAGGAAAGGGGGTAGACAGGGAAATCCAGAAAGCACAGGCTCCTGGCCCCAACTCAGGTCTGCTGAGTTGTCCCAGGGCAGGCTGAGTCAGCAAAATAACCGAGGTTGGGGCTAGAGCTGGATTAGGACAGGCCCGTCAGGAATCGGCCAGCTCTTTGTATATGTAAAAGAAAGTTCCCAGGGGACCCAAGCCAGCCTTCCTACATCACTGACCACCCAGCCAGGCAGCAGAGCAGGACCACACTTGGGTCCTTTCAGACCTGCACGGAGCATTACTGTGGAGATTTCCTGGGGCAGGGGTGGCAGCAAAGATGAATTCAACGATAAGAGAAATTCCTGAGGGAGGTTGCTTGGTTCACCAGGGTTGTACCAATCAGGGCCCCAGGGGGAGCTCCGTGAATAGGGAGCTGAGAAGCCCCAGCCCAGTCCAGCTGGGTTCAGAGACCCAGGCACAAGCACCACCAGACCCCAGCACCCCTAGGAGACCATCTGGGACACCAAAGAGAGAAGGCCCTTCTGGCTCCCTGAGTACAACCTCCTGATTCCACAGAGAAGTCACTGGGTGCTCATGAGATACAACCTACCCAGCCATGGCTCTGCCCTGAATCAGAGACAGCTGGGCTATGCTTCTCCCAGTGCCGCCGGGTTCTTCTGCTTCTGGAAAGTAAAGTTCCACACACCCCTCCCTTGGCCACCTCTCTCCCTGTGTGAGGTTTTGGGTATAGCTCAGTGTAGGCAGTTTGTACCCTAACTCTTGGCAGGCCAATGTGAAAGATCAAAAAGTTTTATTTGAAGAGTAATTAAGTGTCCTTGGCTATCACTAGAAGAAATCCCCAAATCTAGACTCAGAGGATGAGACAGATATAATTCTAGCTCCCTACACCCATCACACACATCAGAACATACCAGGTGGGGCTGGGATGTAGCTCACTGGTGCTGCTACAAGGTCCTGAGTTTGACTCCCAGTTCCTAAAACACAAAAAAATGCCCCCCAAAATCCCCACCATTTGCAATGTTCTGTAGAGACATCTCTCACGTCCTTCTTTTTCAATCACAGCATTTCTGGTGTTACTGGGTACCCCAGTGTTTGGGGCACTATGCCAGGGGATGTCCAGTCCCTTCCCCACCCCCTCCCTTTAAGGTCTAATCACCTTGGGGTCCTGCTACCTGCTTAATTCTCTCATACCAAAGTGGGAACAAGACAACAACATGGTCACAGAATTAGAAATGACTCAAATTCAAGCAAGGAATGGGGAGGTCATAGGTGTCAGAGGGGCAGCCCAGGAGCTGGGGACAAACATAAGTGCAGAGCTGGGTCATCAGGCATCAAGGCCCTGGGACACAGGGATGGAGTATACACACACAAGAAACACTCTCTGGGCACAAAGAAGCTCCACCTCTAGCTGGGCCCAGTTAAACAAAGAGGAAAAAATTAAAAATGAAAGCCTGTGGGACTCTCCTCATATGTAGTGGGAATTCTATCCCAAGTGATTAGAATAGAAACAAGTTCAGAAACAGTGACATATGACTCAGGCAGAGGAAAAAGCAAAACCCTGTAGGTTAGTTCCACAATCAGAAACACATGGAAAGCTCACCCTGTTCACAACTATAGTGCAAACAACCGCGGCCCACCTTGAGGAAGGGGCAGCAGACCAAAATCATCGATTACAAAGTCACTAAACAGGAGAAGGTCTCGAGGAGCACTTGTCCAACATGTGAGAAGCCTGGTTTAATCACCAATACTGGGGGAAAATGTCTATATATCATTTAAATAGAATAGAAGAGAAGAGAATGCATAGTCCAAGACAATAATCCTAATGGGTAAATCAGGGGGTAAAAATGTTAAGAGTAAGATTACAGTAAAATACTCTTGACAGTAACATAGGAGATGTGAACAGAAAGTTGAGGGTCAAAGGGTTATGAAGCCCTTCCTTTAGGAGGAAGAGAATGATGGTAACCAGTATTAGTTTCAAGTACATGTTAAAACAACACAAATGTAATATATAACTTCTAAAAAGTAGGGAAAAGAGGAGAAAATAATCAAAATGGTCAACTCTGTGAAAGACAAGAGTATGCAAAAAGGCAAAGGTAAAACATGCCTAATGTAATATAGTAAAAATGCACTAAATATATGAGAAGTTGTCTTAGTTTGTTTCGTGCTGCCATAACACAATACCTAAGACTGGGTACCTCATAAAGAATAGAAATGTGTTCTTCCCCATTTCTGTGTTCTGGAAGCCAGAGCCCACCTATCACCATCTGGGAACTTCTTAACCACCTTTGTGTGGCAAATTGGCAAGCTACACACAAGCAAGACACACATAAACTGTGCTCAGACCTTTTGGGGTATAGCTCAGTGGTACAGGGCTTGTCTAGTGTTCATAAGATCCTGGGTTGTTTTATTTTTTGAGGCAGCATCTCACCTTGTAGTTCAGGCTGGCCCTGAGCTCACCATGTAGCCCAGGTAAGCCTCTAGCTCAGCAATCCTCCTGCCTTAGCCTTCCAAGTGCTGGAATTATAGGCGTGAGCCACCATGCCCAGCCTTGTGGTGTGTGGTACTGAGTGCTGGTGGGCATGAGTCACGACGCCTGATATTTTTAAATGTGGTTACTGGGGATAGAACCAGGGAACTTGTGCTTGCTAGGCAGGCACCAGAACCACTGAGCTAAATCTCTGGCCCAAGATCCAGGAGGGAGTAACTCTCACCACCTAAAAGATAATACTATAGTATTAGCAACCTTTCCTTTGGAGAGGACATAGTCAAACCATAGTACAAGTGTTAATAAGTAAAATCAAAGCTTAAAATTCCTGTTTAAAGACAAATACTTTCAGACTTAATTTTTAAATAATCCAATTACATGAATTTTACAAGGTTTTAGTTCTTAGTTAGCTGGTTCCAAAGCAGGGGGACATGGTAGCAGGGCAACCCAGAGGAGAAATGTCTATGGTGTGGCAAGCAGAAGGCAGCAAACAGCAAGCAGCAAGAAGTAATAGCAAAGCAAGCCTCCCTTTTCTTTTTATCCTCTCTAAGTTATAAGCCTTTTGTGGGGTGTTACCCACAGCCAAAATGAGCCTTCCTATTATTCAGAACTATGCTAATTCCAATCAGTGGACTAATTTAGTACCAGACATCTTTAATCCCAGTACCACATGCTCTAGATCCAGCCAGCTCCAACAAGCCCCACCAATAATCACCTGAGGTTTTGGGGAACTTCTAGATAAATGCTACAATATTTTTATGCTCCCCTCCCACGCTTAGCTGTTAAAGAGGAAGAAAGCCAGTCTTATGACATATGAGGCAATATCAGCAATATCTTTTGGACATGGCCCACGTCTCCTTGGGCTGGTGGCTGGGAAATGCTGCCCAGGATGTTGGTGAAAGAGCAGGCAGGCTCAGTGCAGGTTCCCACAATGGGAGATGTGGGAGGAAATAAGCTTTCATTCTGCCCTGCCTGTGGGTTTCCAGTGTCATCTACCTGTCCTACATGGTCATGAACAGGAGGTGATAGGAGCCCCATGAGGTATTGCATACCAGCTCAATGACACGAACCATTCAGGCGGTGAGAAAATTCTTGGGGACAGAAAAATGTCAGAGGATTTTTAGCTGGTGGTTGTTCTTACCTACTTTTAAATTCTGAAATAATTATAGACCCATAGGAAGTTGCACAAATGGCACAGAGTCTTGGGTATTCATGACCTGTGTTCCTCTAATGGTGACATCATATAGTATAATATCAGAACCTGGATGCTGACACAGACATAATGCTATGAGATTACAGGTTTTATTCCATTTTCACTGTTTTTAGGATTCATTTGTGTGCATGTGTGTGTGTGCCTTCTGTATGGAGCTCTATGCAATTTCACCTCATGTATATATTCATGTATCTACCGCCAGAGTCAAGACACAGAGATGTCCCAGTCCCATGAAAGAGCTCCCTTTCCCGGGACCCTTTTACAGTCACACTCAGCCTCATCTCTGCAATTATGAATTTGTTCTCCATCTCTACAATAATGTTTTTTTAAAAAGAACATTGTGAAGGAAATCATATAGTATGTAACCTTTTGAGGTTGACTTATTTTTCACTCAGTATGATGCCTTTGAGATTCATCCAGGTTCGCACGTATCGATCATTTGTTAATGAGTAGTATTTTAGCTTATGGGTGTACAAGTCATCCATTGAAAGACATGAATGTTCTTTGCATTATTAGACCTCACTATTGACTGTAGTGAGGAGGCTGGTCCTGCTTCATGGCACAGAGCCTCGTAATTCCCAGGGACAGTCAGGATTGCTCTACACTTTTAGTAACCCCTGTGTGCAGAATGTGAAAAGGCTGTACTCTGTGAACTGACTTCTCAACTGTGGTTCATTCTCACAGCCCTTCAGGTTCCAATATAATATCAGTTTTTTTGGAAACCTGCCTATTGATAATTGTTTCTGTGGCCAGACTTGTACCATTTCCCATAATTCCATCTGTCTTCTACTTGCCCCTAAATCTGGCTTACAATCCACCATGGTCAGAGAGCATTTGTTGAATCAGCATGTTACTTTCTCAGAAGAAAGTACCTGATACCCACAAGTTCAAAGAGGAAAGGTTTATTTTGGCTCACAATTCATTGAAGTTTCAGTTCACCATCAGCTGGCTCCAAGGCAGGCAGAGGAGAAACAGTCCATGGCAGGAGAGGCAGGAAGCAGGAAATCGTGAGCCTGCTTGCCTTGTTTCCTTTTATATTCCATTGAGGCTAAAAGTGTATGGGTTGGTACCATCCACATCCAGGGTGGAGCTGTCCTCTTCAGTAAACCTGTTACCCATAACCATCAGTACACTAATCCGTGATCCAGAATCACACATGCTGACCCAGGCATGTCCCAAGAGCCCCACCTATGAGCACATGAGACTTTCAGGAGACAGCTAGATATAAGCTATAACACTAGATCAACAGCAAATCTGTCACTT
>PVIC010004335.1:0-63251 GCA_004025085.1 Thryonomys swinderianus | reverse complement strand
GCCCCATGACTGCAATTTTAAAAATTAAAGTATGACATACATAGAAAAACACACAATCCATATTGCAAAACCTGATGAATCTATTGAAAGTCAACCCATTTATTTGGCCATCAAATGTAGACATTATGTACACCCCAGGAACTCCCTTGTAGTCCTGATGAAGCAATGACGCACAACAGGACAGGCCTTTGCTGAGCTCCGATGTTTTTCCTCCATAAGATGTCCTGTCCTAGAAATGGAACGTTTGGGCTGCAAATTTTCCCCGCCCAAAGTGTCCAAATGTTCTGTTCATGTTTGTCTGCTCAGTGTATCACATGGTTTGCTCAGACTGTATAACTATCAGTACTTGATGTTTCTACCTAAGTTTCTCACTTGTAGCTATGTCTCTGCCCCAAGAGGTTCAGCTTCCCTTCCCCAAACTGCACATAAATGGACTCGCATTGCAGTGGGAGCTCAGAATTCAGAGAGGGTGAACTCCTCTGAGCCAGCCGACGAGTGACAGGTTTTCCGCCATCTCTCTGAGTAGGGTTTAGATTCTCCAGCCTTCACACTGCAGTAGCTGTAACGCACGGTCCACTTTGCCACAACCGTCCCGTTGGCAAATACTGCAAATCAGAGCCTTTGCCCCTGTCCCAGCCCCATATGTCTGCTGCCCTTTTCCTGTCTGTAGGATCTGTGGTTGTTGTGTCTTCTGTTTTATTTTTGGCAATGGTTGTTGGTTGCTGATTACTCCAACTAAAAGTTCATCAGTTTTATTGATTGGCTCCCACAGAAGCAGCTTTTAACTCCACGTATTTTCTCTATTTGTTAATTCACTGATTCTGTTTTTATTATTTCTTCTGCTTATTTTTCTTTTGATTTTTAAAAGATTCCTTATATAGTAGCTGACATAGGTTTTAGGCTTTTTCTTTTCAACTGTGCTTTGAAAACTATTACTTTCCTTTGTAGCATCACTTCCTGTGTATCACATGGATTTTTTTTTTTTTTGGAGGTACTGGGGATCGAACTTGGGCCCTTGTGCTTCCAAGACAGGCGCGGTACCACTTGAGCTAAGTACCCAGCCCTTCACATAGATTTTTATGTATTATTTATTGCTGTCATTCAGGTAATAATCTATTTTAATTGTAATAGTTTTGGGTCCATGGGTTATTTAGAAGTGTGTTCTTTAATTTCCAAAAACATGGGGCTTTTCTAGGTATCTCCTTGTTACTGATCCATTTTAGTCAAAGAACATACTGCTTGATTCCAACCTTTTGAAGTCTGTTTAGACTTATTTTAAGGTTCAGAGATGCTCTGTTTTGAAAAACATTCCATATGCACTGGAAGAGAGTTTGTGCCTGTGGATGTTGGCTGTGCTCTCCTGCAAATATCAGTTAGGTAATGGGATTGATGGGGTCCTTGTATTTTCTTTATCCTATTGCTTTTCCCTCCACTCTTCTAGCAGTTATTTTTTTGAAAGGAGCATCTTCAGATCTCCAGCCAAAATTGTTCATTAGCCTCCTCTTCCCTTTTGTTTAGCCAGTTGTCCCTCCAGGCATTTTGAGTCTGTTTTTCAGTGAACATGGACTTCTAATTTTTACGTCTTCCTTCTCTGTTGATTCCCTTATCGTTATGAAATGGTCCGTTCCCTTCACACAGAAGTGGGTTGGTTGTGTAAGGAAAAGAATGCCTTAGAACCAGGGAGACCTAGTGGACACCCTCTGCGGAGGCTCAAGTCCCAGAGTCCAAGCTAAGGAAGCTGCAGACTGATGTTCAAGAACAGCAGTGAGAGAAGAAAACCCTGCAGGCCCTACTCAGGGAGAGAAGGAGGAAAGAAGGGGGAGGGGAAGAGAGAGAGAGGGAGAAGAAGGAGACACAGAGGGAGAAGAAGATTGAGATTTCTGTTCCATTAGGGCCCAGCCTATAGGACGGTGCTGTCTACACAAATGGTGGTGTGTTTTGCCAATTCTCTAAGCATCTCTTAGCGCAGCCAAGTTCACAGTAAAAATTAACAGCCACACAATCTCCTCTTTGTTCCCCTCACTGCCTCTGTGGTACATTTTTCTGTATCATTTTGCTTTCAAACTATTCATATCTTTGCATTGAAAGTGTCTCTCCAGCAGATAACATTTACCTAGATTTTGCATTTCATCTAATCAAATAATCTGCCTTTTTATTTAATGAGTAATGTTTATATTTAATCAAACTATTGACTTGTTATTTAAGATATCTTATGGATGTTACTCTTTATCTCCAGATCCAGATCATTACCTGGTATCGTTTATTTTCAGCCAGCTTTTTAGCACTTGTTGTAATATGGGCCTAATTATTTCAATTTTGGGCTCTATTTAGCTTTTTTTTTTTTTTTTGAGACAGGGTCTCGCTTTGTAGTTTAGGCTGGCCCTGAGCTCACTATGTTTAGTTTTCATTTTTGAAGGAATGTTTTTGCTGAATATGGAATTCTTAGTTGACAGTTTTATTTTTCTTTGGGTACTTTGAATCTGCAATTTCAATAATTCTGGTCTTGCTCTCCCTGAGAGAAGTCAGTGGTTAATTTTATCTGGTGCTGTTTTTTTCTGGATGCTTTCAGAATGTTTTTCTATTTTTCTTTCAGCCTTGTGACTATGGGGTGTCCCATGTATCCTTTTCTTTGTATTTGTGCTGCTTAGGGGTTTTTAAGCTTCTTGCACTATGACTTAAATTTTTTTAACCTGATATTTTTAACTGAAATAGATAATTTTCTTCAAATTTTCCAGTTCTTTTCTCTATCTTTTCTCATCTTTGAACTCTAATTATGTCTCTGTTGGACTCCTTGATATTTTCCCATAGTTCTCTGATACTAATTTCCCAATTCAATCTGCTTTCTTTGTCTTTGGGTTGGATAATCTGTATTCATTTATCTTCCAGTTCACTTAAGATTCAGTTCTGTCCAAGTTCCTCAAAGGATGTCTAATACGTCTTTAAGCACTTGGAATAAAATTTGCATTTTCCATTTCCAATGAGAAATGAAAAGTTATGTACTTTTAGTCACAGTGTATTCCTTCAGCTCTGTCAGAGTTTTATCTTCTGTTAAAATTTCCTATTGATTCATTTCTTAAGACTACATTTTCATTTACTCTTTTAAATTGCCACACGGGCCTTTGTTTCTTTTGACAACTACAATAGCTGCTTTGCAGTCTGTGTTTAGTAACTGAACACCTGTTTGGTGTCAGATCATACAGCTTTTTGCCTTGAGTATGTGTTACATTTTCCTGTTTATTTACATGTGTAGTGTTTTTGTTTTATGCTGGACACCATTGTCAATACATTGTGGCAACTCTGGATTGTATTATATTCTTCTAAGTATTGTTTTCTTTTTGTTCCAGCAGACAGTTGATTGGCCAGTACTCAATCTTCAAATATCGTCTGTTCCATGCTTAGTTTTTTTCAACCCCAGTTTTTGCATTTTGAGCTTTCACTTCTTTAGGGCTCCCCTGTAACAGGATGGACTTCCTGGCAGGTCAGGGATTTGGACAGTTTTTACATATATTTGTCACCCACCGTCTCCATGAATTTCTTGCTTCTGTTGTTTCTCTCTTAAATTTCTAACTGCTCTGCTGATCCTGTGCTCCGATCTCTAGTGCTTGGAGACACCGGGATTCAGCTTTGTGCTGCCTGAGTCAGCGTGCCAGGGAGCAACCTTACCCAGCCTGCAACTCTGTCCCAGTGATGTTGTGTCTTCTGAAGGGCAGACCCTTACTGTGACTTCTGGCTGGTCCTTCCCTGGGGTTCCTGGGTTGCTGATAAACAAACCAGCAGTTGGCCGGTGAGATAGGCAGAGTGAACACTCAGATGCTGACGACGAGGAGGATGATGTGGAAGAGGAGGAGGATTTCTTACTGGCTCTTCTTTAATTCCTTCAGAGTTTTGAGTCCTGTACCTTCTGTTGCTGTCTTGCGTTCAGGAATGCCTCCCACCCACCGTTTCTGGCTACTCTGCTAGCTTCGAACTACCTCTTCTTCTTCCTCACTGAGACTGAAGTTTTGTTTTGTTCGGTTTTAGCCATAACATTTGTGAGGAGTGGTGATCATTTTCTCTCCTCTGCAGGAGGAAGGCACAGGATTGTGACTCTTCTCCATGGCGGCGGTTGCCTTATGATAAAAAGCCTTTAGTATCTGCCTTCCTCTGGGGTCTTTACATCTGCAGAGGCTTTTCTCCTTTAGTAAGTTTTGTCCTGGTTTTAGAGTTGTTATCTTTGAGAGCATGTGGCTAACGGCCTCTGCAGTTATAATAAGCCAGACATTTAAATGGGATCGTTTTTATAATTTGCTTTTCTGGTGCTCTTATATAAAAATAATGATATTTTTGTATTGATTTACTATTAGCATCACAGCTAACTTCATTTATTAATTCTAAGCATTTGTAGATTGTTTTGGATGTTTTTACATATACTATTATGTTGTCTGAAGAAAATG
Source organism: Thryonomys swinderianus (assembly GCA_004025085.1). Classification (NCBI taxonomy): domain Eukaryota; kingdom Metazoa; phylum Chordata; class Mammalia; order Rodentia; family Thryonomyidae; genus Thryonomys; species Thryonomys swinderianus. Next base: position 58,818 of record PVIC010004335.1, on the reverse strand, counting down.
ACAGTTTCGTTTAATCTTTTTCAATTCTCATGTCTTTGAATTTTTTTCTTTATTGTGCCATCCAGGATCTTCAGAGCAGTTTTATATAAATACTGACTGTGGGAATCCTTGTCTTCTTTATCACAGGCAAGACAAAAAGATGATGATTACTTCAGGGTTTATTTATTTATTCAGTCACTCACTTACTGGTTTATTTATTTATTTTGCAGTACTGGGATTGAAGCTGTGACTTTTCCCCCGAGCTCTATCCCCAGCCTTTTTAATTTTGTACTTTGAGGTGGAGTTTCACTAGGTTGTCCAGGCAGAATTCCAATGGATGACTCTCCTGCCTCAGCCTCCCAAGTTCTGGAAATACAAGTTTGTAATACATTTATCACAATTTTTTTTTTTTTTTTTGCGGTACTGGGGATTGAACTCTGGTCCTTGTGCTTCCAGGCTAGGTGCGGTACCACTTTAAGCTAAATTCCCAGCCCAGTTTATCATAATTTTGACTCAAGGTTGTGCTTGTATGCTAGTATTAGTAAGAAAGTTTATCCTTTTCTTATTCTCTGGAAGTTTGTTAATATTGGAATTTACTTCTTTCTTAAATATTTGAAAGCATTCACCAGGAAAACCATCTGTGTCTAGATATTTCTTTTTGAGAACATTTAACATTATAAAATAATTTAAAATTTTCTAAATTTATAAACTAGTCAGATTTCCTGTGTCTTCTTATGTGTGGTTTGAAAAGCAGCTTTCCACAACTTTGAGCATGATGTGCAAATGCTCAAGTGTTTTGAAGAAACACTGCTGTACTGTGTTTGTAGGGTCTGTAATGATGGCTGTATTTTATTTCTAATATTGACAATTTTTACTCTTTAACATCCGGACTGCATTTTCTGGATGTTTATCAATTTGATCATCTTTTTCCAAGGATTACTTTTTACCTTCGTTTATTTTCCCTATTATGTAATTGTTTTCTACTTTCTTTCTTTCTATTCTATTCTTTTCTTTTTTTGTTTTTTTGAGTTAGGATTTTACTTTGTATTTCAGGCTGGCCTTAAACTCATGAAGATCCTCCTGCTTCAGCCTCCCGAGTGTTGGGATTAAAGGTATGTACCACCACAGTTTGTTTTGTTCTTCATAATTGCCTATTTTTCTTTTTGTGTTTAGTTTGCTCCTTTTTTAAAAAGCTCGGCATGGACACTTACCAAGACTCACTCTTTCTAATTTTGTAATATCTGTTTATAAGGCCATGTGTTTCCCTGTAACTATAAGTTTAGCTCTGTGTCATATTTGTATATATTAAATGACGTTTTATTTCAAAATATTTTCTGATTTATATATATATATATATATATTTTTTTTTTTTTTGAGACAGGGTCTCTCTTTGTAGTTCAGGCTGGCTCTGAGCTCACTGTGTAGCCCAGGCAAGCCTCGAACTCAGCAATCCTCCTGTCTCTGCCTCCTGAGTGCTGGGATGATAGGCATGAGTCACCATGCTCGGTTGTATTTTTTTTTTTTTTTTTTTTGAGACAGGGTCTCGCTTTGTAGTTCAGGCTGGCCCTGAGCTCACTGTGTAGCCCAAGCAAGCCTGGAACTCAGCAATCCTCCTGCCTCTGCCTCCTGAGTGCTGGGATTACAGGCGTGAGCCACCACGCCCGGCTCTGATTTATATTTTGATTTAATGTTTGATCAGCTAGTTATTTAGAACTGTTTTGAGTCATTTCCAAGCATCTGGGGGTTTTGTTCTGTTTTTGTTATTGATTTCTGACCTAATTCCACCATGGTCCCAGAGCAGACTCTAAATTATTTTAATCTTTCAAAATTTGTTGAGAATCACTTCAAGGCTAGGTCCTGATTCTTTTAAAATTTTGTTTTTAAACTTTATTTGGATTTTTGAGTGTCTTTAATAGCCGTACTGACCTGGTAGAAACTACCCCATCATAGCAGAAAGCAGAATTTCCATGGCATCATAATTTAATTATGGGTACTGGTAAATATTAAGTTCATTTTCTTGTTTCATTGAAAAATGCGGCAGCGTGGTCACCTTGCATTGGCTACTTGTGCTCTTGTGTCATTTGCATAGAGGAGTAAAAGTGGGGGGAGGGCGGTTGGCGGCTGAGGACGGGCTGCTCTGTGGGTTCACGAGACCGTCCTGCTTGAGCTCAGGAGCACCTGGGGCCATGAGAGAATTCTTGGATTTCGATACCAATCTTCTACATTGTTAAGGATATAGGTTAACGGGCTTTTGCTCTATCGAATCACTTCATTAGAAACTCTCACGGTCCTCTAAGTTGAAGGATACCCTAAGATAAATAATGACTTTGATACACGAGGCTGCGTTGCCAGAGTACACAGTTTTTCATAGCTCATTATAGGTTTTCTGGGAAGGAGTGAAGCAGGGAAGAAGGAAACATATTTTCTGTGCTACCTCTTTTTCCTAAAATATTTCAGTGTGTGATGAAAACCAAGTAATTAACTTCCATTAAAGCTATTACAAACTATACTTCTCACTGAGATTTCACAATTTCAGAAACATCCCTTGTACTCCAGGACGCGCTCCAAGACGACCCCAGGTCACCTGTTGTGTTAGCGAGCTGTGGGGTCAGGGAGAAAATGCCGAGTGAAACAACTCACACAGGGAGAAGTTTGTTTTCGCTCTGTTTTGTAGGTTCCAGTCCATGAGTGACGGGTTCTGAGGGCGAGACGTCAGGACGGAAGGCACCATGGAGGAGAGCGGCCCACTCACTCCTGGTGGCCAGAAGGAAAGAGAGCCAGAGAGCCAGAGAGGAAGGGCATGGGCCCTGGGGGTTGTTCTCAGGGTACACTCTCTTCACCCAGCCCCCGCCCTGCCTCCGTCTCCTCTCATCAAGGCCATCACGTTGCGACCCTGTCAGTGGAATAGAGCCCCCGTGAGGCGGTTAGCGGCCTTGTGATCCAGTCCTTCCCCAAAGTCTTTTTTTTTTTTTTTTTTTTTTTTGCTTTTTGGAGACAGGGTCTCGCTTTGTAGTTCAGGCTGGCCCTGAGCTCACTATGGTGCCCAGGCAAGCCGCTGCGGACTCAGCAATCCTTCTGTCTCTGCCTCCCGAGTGCTGGGATGACAGGCGTGAGCCACCACGTCCGGCACTCCCCAAAGTCTTTTGACAGCCAAGCCCTCAAGACAGTGAGCCTTCGGGGAACATGTGGTTCTCAAGCCGTTGGGTCTGTTCTGTGACGGTGACGCTGTTGGAGGGCACCGTCCAGTTACTTTACAGAATGGCTCGTTCGCAGCTCCCTGTACTTAAGTTCAGGAAAGCACTTCAGTTAGGGCACCCGGAAGTGACCTGTGTCTTCTGGGGACCTTGTGTCAGGACACGTGTCCTGCCTTTGGTCTTGTTCTGCTGATGCAGGCTTTGATTGCTCCACTGGGTCGGCATCTTCCAGATTTCTCCAGCGCAGTTACTATTTTACCCTTTGAGACTATGTAACTATCCTGTTCCTCAGAGTTTTATTCAATAGTTTTAATACCCACCGATGACTCTTTTCTAAATTATCGTTGGTGTTATGGTTGCCAAATGGTGATCTTTGAATCTGATCATTCATTCTGTTTTTATTAATAAGCTCTCTAGTGTGAGGGAGAGTTTTCTCCTCATCAGATCCTTGTGTTGACATGGACTCAGGCTCTGACCTCTTCTGTAGTCTGTAAAAATCGACTAGAATTACTTTGAAGCTCAGATAGTCCTGCTTTGGCCAGTGGAAGCCAGTTGCTCTAGCTCTTGTGACTTTGACACCTCTCTATTATTTTTAAAGTACTTTTTTGCTTCTAGCCACAAGTAGATGTTCTGTCTTCATCTTGAATTTTCCATGTCTGAGCCTCAAATCAGTTACCAATTCCTTTGAGTGGGCCATAGTACTTGCAGAGTATGATCTTCTCTATACCATGCTCCTAGCTGGTCAGCAGCAGAGCCGGGAAATTTTACACACACACGTATATACAACAACGCATTCATCTGTCTGTATGGCTCTCTATGCATCTCTCTATATCTATCTCTGTGTATCTATGTATCTTTACTGAAACTCTTAGGTAAGAAACCAGTATGAACTGGTTTCTTCAATTATAGACAAAACTTCATGGTTCATTTTATTCATATGTGTAGCTCACTACTTGCAGGAAAAGTTAGCTTTGATGATCAGCAATGTCTTCACTTATTTGTTCAACCCTAGAATGTACAGACGCATTTCTAACTGCTTTCTCTGCCCAGAGGACTCCTACCCCTTGGACCTGTGATGTTTTTTGTCTGTTACATGAAAGCGTAGTTCAGAAGTTATTTTGCTGTGTGTGCTGCTTCAGTTTTTCATTCGAAATTAAGCTTTGTATTATGTTTGTGTTCTAAGTTAAGCCCTTCTCCACTGCTTGTTGATCTCTCTGTCACTCTCTGTCTTTTTGTCTCTGTCTCTCTTTCTTTCCTTCCCGTGTGAACTGTGAGTATAGTCAAGATCATGTGAAACCCGAGGAGAACTGTCCATCCCATGGCCTGGCACCCTCTTCCTTTACAGCGTTTTCCCACCGAGCCCTGGGAATCCCCATTGTGTTGAGGGGCTGAGCTGTGACCCCTTCGATTACCGATGCTGAGCCTCTGACTCCAGGAACTCCGCATGTGACTGTATCTGGAAATGCAGCTTTTAAAGTGGCGATGAGGGTACCGCGAGGTGATGGGGTGGACCGGAAGCTGGCTTCTGGGGAGTAGGACCTGGACGGAGCGGAGGCCGCCCCTGTGCAGACTCAGGTAGGGAGGGAGGCCGAAGAGAGGCCAGCGCTGCCCACACCCAGCTCCCGGGCTTCGGCTTCTAGAACTGTGAGGAAACGTGTTCTCACTGGCTCACTGGGTCTGGGCATTTCTCTGTGGCAGCCTGAAGGCAGGAAGATCGCCATCAACTCACGACTCCCGGGCATCTTTCCTGTTTCTTTTTGTTCAAATGAGCGAATATTTCTCCTTTGGTCTTGTACAAAAGTGGTGCACGGTGGGCACGCTTACACCTTTTTGTTTAAACTATTCTAGACATTGCTCCGTGTAAATATGCTCATTGCTGATAATAAGTCAACTGTACCTCCCTAAAATAAGCCCCACTTGGTCGTAATGTGTTATCCTTTTAACTCATTGTAGGGTTCAGTTTTCTACTCATTTGTTTTGGGGTTTTCACATCTGTGTTCGTGCAGGATAAATGCCTGTAATTTTTCCCCTTGGAATGTCTCTGTTGGGTTTTAGCGTCACAGTTATTTGTCCTCATCACGCGAGCTGAGAAGTGTCTCCTTACTCTCGGATTTTTACAAGAGTGTGCAAAATTGCTGTTTCTTTCTTAAATGCTGAGAGGAATTGACCAGTGAAGTCACTGGCCCTACAAGTTTTGCAAGTAGACGGCAAGCAGAAAGAGGAAGACAAAAAGGCTCAGGTTACAGATGCAGCCTTAAACAGATACGAGCCTTAAATTTTTCTGCACCTTCTTATGTCAGTTGTGACCAGTGGTGTTTTCCAAGAGGTTCATCCTCTTCAGCTCTGGGTGAAAAGCTTAACTAGTCCAGGAAGACCTTGCCGAAGAAGGAGTGATACGGGGTCGGAGACCTGAGGGTGAGCAGCGGGCAGACACCAGAGGAGGACAGCAGCGGGAAGGTCTGGAGGCAGCGCAGACTCGGCAGGGTGCTCAACAATGGGTCTGTGGTGGGTGGGGGAGAGGCAGGGGAGAGAGACAGACAGAGAGACAGAGACAGAGAGACAGACAGACAGAGACAGAGAGACAGAGAGAGAGAGACAGACAGAGACGGAGACAGAGACAGAGGGAGGGAGAAAGAGAAGCTGCCAGTCTCTTCCATGGCTCCCCTTCTCTCAGCTTCTACTTCAGTGACAGCGATGGAGCCGGGAAGCACAGCCCGGTGGGCGGTGGGCAGGTCCCCCCACACAGGCGCACCCAGGGCGAGGCCTGCCCTGGGGCCTTCATCGCCCCAGTCATAACCTGAGGCCAAATGCTGTTTCCCAGGCCGCATCCAGCTCCAGGTGTGCACGGTGCAGTAGCGTCTGTCCCGACCCCTGAACACCGAGCTTCCTTCAGATGTTTCCTGTATCCCGGGAAACGAGCTCCCAGGGCTCAGCACGGAGCGCAGCGGGCGGTTGGAAAGCACCAGCGTGGCATCGCGCTTGCCTTCGCCGGGCACCAGAGACGGCTCTTCCCTGAGTGGGGCCGATGCGCACCTGCGCTGTGTGCTCTCTCTGCCCCCTGAGAGTAGGTCCTTGGCTTCTCTGTGGCGCGGCAGTGTCCCTGCAGGGGGGCACCTAGTCTGGGGAAAGCCCGGGCTGTCAGGCCCCAGGCAGCCTCCGTGGGAACTCCCATGGCCATGACAGAGAGTGCGTAGGACGGACGGTGTGGAACGCGCCGTGGACTGAATGTATCTCCCAGACTCGTACCGAAGCCCAGACCCTAAGATGATGCGTTAACCGGTGGGGCTCTGGGAGGTGATTAGGCTGTGGTGGGGCTTTCGGAGTGGGCTTGTGTCCTCCGAGGAAAAGACTGCGGGGAGGTGATCTCTCTGCCACGCGAGGACACAGCAGGAGGCAGCCTGAAGGCAGTCTGGGTGCTCTCCAGATACCTTGTCCATGAACTTCAGGCCTCTTGAACTCCCACGAATAAATGGCTGCTTAAATGCCTGCTATTAAATCACCCAGTATATGGTATTAGTTAGATCCTGAAATGAAACAGAGAGAAGCCCAATGGCCCCTTCTTCCTTCTCAGTGCTTGAAGATCCCCTCTTATCTGCCATTTTCCATCAGCCGGCATCATCTTAGGTGACTGCAGCTTGTGAGCCTTCCTCAAGCCTTTGTCAGGCAGCTAGAGACAGTTCTGTTTCCCATGCACCCTCCCCTCTGTCTCTTGACGGACTGTGGAGGGGGTTGGGAGGGCGCTGGGACAGCTGTCCCGGCCTGGCAGTCACGGCATGAGGCCCGCCCCAGCCCCACCTCTCAGGCACTGCCCTGGGCCGGTGTTGCCCGGGCCTCCCCTGGCTTCAGCCTCCTCCTCAGGTAGGTGGACTGCATTATCTCTTGGTTCTTCCCAGCTTAAAAATTCCATGTTCTAAATCCATCCATCAAACACTATGTTGAAGGCTTTGAAGTGAAACCCGGGTGCCTTTCCATTATCCCACACATCTGTCTCACACCTTCCAAAGTTCTCCCGTCTCTCTTGACTGACAGGTCAAGTGGACGGTTCTGAAGCGCTCGCAGCCCCGTCTGTGAGTCTTTCTCTAAGTTGCTAACGAGGCTTCCCCAATCCTGCAGGCACATTTGCTCCTCATGGCAGATAGCAAAGGAAGAGTGGAGTTTCCTCCGGTGGCCTCTTTCTCCCCTGTGATAAGGAAAAGCACAGTAAGTAATGGAGAAAGAAACTGTGTCGTTGGTAAATATCAGAGCATGGAAAGAAATCTAACCTAATCTGGTCAGAAGAACGCTAACGACAGTGACAAGTCCAGGCGTGCTTCCACTGCCTCTGCGCCGTGCTCCCGCGTCCCCTTACAGTGAGCTTACTTGCCCTCTCGGTGAACACCAGGAGCTGGGGAACCTGTCTGCTTATGGTGGAGGGCAGGCAGAACCCTCCAGTACTCAGGAGCCAACTACACTTCCCCACCATCCTTTGCGGTGCAGGTAGGGCACGTGACTAGCTCTGGCCAATAGGCTATGGGTAGAACAGCCAGTTGTCACTTCCGGCTGGAGGCAGTGAAGAGCCAGTGTGACTTCTGGCTGATTTTAGGGCCCATGTCGTGGTGATGCTCTGTGGTTACTGGAAGTGTGTGACCTGAGGCCATCGAGAATGTCCCACAGACCCCGCCTCGTCCCCCATGGAAGAGTTACTCTTAACGAAATCGTGCCACTCTAGATGGGGCTTGGACAGGGTACAGAGCTGGCTGGGGACGGGGCCACAGCAAGAGGGCTCCACTGTCAGGATGAGCCTGCCTCCGCTGCGGCCTCGGATGCCGACAGGCCGGCTCTCACTGCTCTGGTGCGGCTGACGAGGCCCGGCAGTTTCAGCCGGCATTTTCTTTGCAAATGCAAACCACGGGAGAAACTTGCCTGGCTGTTCAACTACTTTTCCAGCACAGGGCGTCTTCAAATGAGCTTCTGTGGGTGTTGCTCACTGTCCCCATCACAGGAGCGTGGAACGGTCTCTCAGGCTGTGATGACAGATGCTGCACCCGAGGAGGCTGAAAGCAGCAAACATTTAGTGTTGCACAGTCCTGGAGGTCAGGGGTCTGACCTCAGCGTGTGCAGGCCGCATCCTTCTGAAGCTCCTCCCCTGCTTTCTCCTAGTTTGGGTGGTTGCTGGTAGATGCCGGGGCCTAGTCTCTGCCCACACTGTCACCTGACACGTTCCCTGTGTGTGCCTGTGCTCACGCCTTACGAGGACACCCGTCTTTGGACTTCAGATCCACCCGAACCCCTTACGGGGGTGATATCCGCAGAGATCTCGTTTCCACCCCAAGTCACATTCCCAGGTACAGGGCTTAAGACTTAAGCATAATTTTGGGGGGCCACAGTTCATCGCAGGAGAGATCAAAATACATTGTTGGTGAGGGAATGCCCAGGGAGAGGGCAGGAGGATGGTCACCACAAGGAGGGCTCTGGACTGAGACTGTTTTCCTCCAAGCACTGTGACACACTGTGCCAGGCGAGCAACGCCCGGGTTTGCCCCAGCTTGTCACTTTGCTGGGGCCCAGGTCTTTCCCTTCCTGACTACACCTTGGCCAGGCCCTTCTCTCCTTTCCCTCCTCCCTCCGCCCCTCCCTGTGCTGGGGCCAGATCCCAGGCCAGGTTCTAATGAGATGGAGAAGTAAAACGCATCTCCGAGGGGCTCTCGGCTCACGGGGAGTAGGTAAGGACTGGGTCACCTCGATGCCACAGCCTGGCAGATGTAGATCTCAAACTTTGCGAGAAATTTGAGGAAAATGAGGCAAGGTAGTATATATTTTTAAAAAACCTGCCGCATGTTTCTGGGTTTTCTTTTGCACAACTCATGACCCCCATCCCAAGAACGCCTGACCTCACAGTCATTGGAGAAAATCTGGGCTCCGTGACTGGAGACAGGACTTTCTTTGCAACCTCAGGGCCCGGGCGCTGAAGACACGGGGCCTCACCCGACTGGGCCTGCTCCAGGCTGGAAGCAAAGCACCTCGCAGGGTGCTCGTGGGTGCCAGGCAGCTCCGGGGAGAGCACTGTCCTCAAGACGAGCCCAAGCCATCCTGTAGCCCTGCCTGCTTCAGGAGGCTGGGTGGTGGATATGCAGTTGGGCCTCTGTAATTACCAGCTTGAGTCTGCCTAGGACACTAGGGCTCCCACCCCCTAATTTACCTTATAAATATATTCTGCTAAAAAAGTCAAAAATGTCAGTCTTGCACGAAAGCTGCATAAATGAATTATCTCCCCAGATGACAGAAGGTAGGAAGGAGGAGGCGGCCGCTGGAGGACACTCTGCATTGCGAGTCTCTGTGTCCGCCGCACTCACAGAGCCCCTGAGGCCGCCGGCCCATCCTCTCCAGAAGCCCAGAGCCACCAGGCGTGGTGGAGCAGCCGGCCGGCCCGGCGGGGAGAGGGTCGTGTTAGGAAGCTGGGAGACCGCACGCAGTCTCAGGTGACGGAGCTCCCCTTGCGGAAGGGAAGAAAGGAAAGAAAAAAGGCAGTCTCTTAAAAAAGCATCCCCGCCAGCTGTGTGCCCCAGCTGCCCTGCCCCAGGACAGTGCCCCTCCAGGGCAGGCCCCTCTGCCGGGTCCCAGGGCTCGCCTCCCTCACAGGACTCTGCTGGCACAGTCGTTGCTTCCCTAAGTCTTTCACAAAGGATATTTTTTCAGAACAATTTGTAGAAATGCATAGCAAGTCTTTGGTGATAGGTTAGAAAGTTTGGGAAATGAAGTCCTTTTAAAAGACCCCGTCACCGCGCAGTTCCAACACAATCCCAACCTCCTTCCTCAATCTCTGCACCCCCCACCCTGAGAATCTGTTTACCTCCCTCCCCCTAAATAATTAGCCAAACCGTCCAGCTGCTACAAATTTTAATTTTTAACTTTGGGTATTGATCATAAAAACCTTAAATGAGGGCTTTGGAAAATGTGGGGTCTGAGACAAGAAAACAAGCTGTGGGGATCCCCGCCCCGTCCCCTGTCTTCATGATAAGGTGTATTATGGTGTGTATGGTCTTCTTCCTGCCCTTGTCCTCTGCCTACAGTGTTTCCACAAGTCCGTGTTGTGTGAGTGTGTGCGTATGTTACTGGACACTGAAACTCTGACCTTCACACTGAGCTACATCATCGGTTCTTTTTAAATTTTTATTTTGAGATAGGGTCTCACTATTGCTAAATTACCCAAGTGAGGCTCGAATCAGACATCCTCCTGCCTCAGCCTTCCAGAAGGCTGTACTTACAGGTTTGTGGCCAGCTAATGCATTAGGCCTTTGTATTGAGATCTAGCCGGCTCAGCCTACTGTCTGATAGCCTACTGTCTGTCTGTCCCAGGCACAGGAGAAAAGGCAGAGCCTCGCTGGCTGCTGGGAGAGGGTCTGAGCACATGCAGCAGCAATCCACCCGCTCCTTGGCACCAGGCTCAAATTTATGATCCTAACGGTGCTGGGGGTTTCTTGGATATTATCTGAGACAATTTCACTAAGGCAAGCTGTTGGCCAAGGGCTGCCATCTTTTTTTTTTTTTTTTTTTTTTGAGACAGGGTCTCGCTTTGTAGTTCAGGCTGGCTCTGAGCTCTCTATGTAGCCCAGGCAAGCCTCGAACTCAGCAATCCTCCTGTCTCTGCCTCCCGAGTGCTGGGATTACAGGCATGAGCCACCATGCCCGGCAAGGGCTGCCATCTTATGGCAGGTGCAGTGGGCACTTGAGTCTAGTGCCTTCAAGAGGTGGATAGCAGGCTGCTGCTCCCTGTAGAACTCACCAGGCTGTGGGAAGGACAAACTCAAGTCAAGGAGTTTGATACAAGATACCGGATACTCCTAAGTTAAAAGTGGAGAATTTTATTTTGGCTCATGATTTCGGTGGTTCAGTCTGTGGCTGGTGACTGCAAGGGACAAATGGCATGCTGAGAGAACACTGCTCATGGCACGGTGGGCGGGAGGCGGAGAGAGAAGGCAGGTGCTGGGGTGGCTGAGATACCTTGAGATCGGTTCTCCAGAGATGCACCTCCACCCGGGCCCCGCCTCCTAACAGCTCCATTAGCCATGCACACACCAGTGGATGAAACGTAGTGGCACATATAGCCCCCCATGATCCAACCAGCTTCCGAACCAGGAGATTTGGGGGGACATTTGACCCATATTGGGGAATCAGCCACCTTACCCTTTAAAGCCTTCTGTCAATATCAGGTGTTTCTCTGCTTCAAAGCTTCAGCAGTGGGATCTGCTGTCCGCCCTGCTCTCTCTCCTTGCCCTTTGAGCCCAGGGCTCCTGCTCCATCCTTTTGATAAGGCCTTGCGTCCCTGATCATGCTTCCTCACCGGTTTCCCTCTGCTTCTGTGCCTTGCTTTCAAAGCCACGGTCGTGTCTTCTTGGATTTTCTCCCCTCAGACTCTTCTACTGAGGCAGCATCCTTGATTCATTGAGATTTGGTTCCTCTGTAATTTTCCTTGTTCCATGTCCTGACCTAGCGCTGAGTTTGGCTTTGCCATCCTACTGCCCTGAAGAGCAGGGTCTCCGGCTGCCTGGTTCTGGCTGGTAGGAAGGGGTCTGGGGTGGGGTCGGGGTGGGGTGATTTTGGCTCTGTCTTTTGGTGATCAGCTTTGGGCTTCCTGCCTAATGGGCAGTAACACCCTTCTCTTTAGATAAGACACAGCAGCATTAGACAAGACACCTGCCTCCCAGGTAGGCTGGCTCTCTCAGACCCAGCAGGGCTTGCAGGGATTCTGTGTGATGAGGACCTTCCCGTACCCCTTTCTCTGGTGGCACTCGGGACACGCGCCATAGCACACACAACAGTGGGCTGACGGTTTGTCTTACCTCTCCGGAGCAATTTGTCCAGTTGTGGTTCATCTGAGCACTGACCACTCCCGAAATGGTTATCCCAGCCCCGCACCGGGCAGTGTACTTGGCACGTGACAGCCTCTTGCCAGTGCGTGTTGGCGGCGTGAGTCACAGCAAGGCCTGCGGTGTGAGCACTGGGGGTGGAGATCAGGCCGGGGCTCCCACGGGGCCACTCAGCGCCGCCTGTGGCCCGTCACCCGACGGTGCCAACTGCCGCCCGACGGGAGGCCCTGAGCCGGTGACCAGCCTCAGCCTGCGGCTCTGTCTTGCAGGGTGGGGAGCAGCTGTGGCTCCAGGAAGCAGGCACCCCTTTCGGCTGGTGTAGGGGTCCACACTCGGCCTGGCCCTTGGCCCTGCAGACAGGCAGGCTGAGGGGCAGCTGCCTCCTCCAGACCGGCCCTCCATTTCTCACTCTGCAGAGCCTTGATGGACGCTGTGGCGGGTGGCGGAGGCTAATTGCACCGAGCTGTGAGCTAATGCGGCCGCTGTAATTCCTGTCACCCCCTAACGACTCAGTGGGAGCTTCCGATGCATAACGCGCTGCTTTCAGGGGCAGTGTATATCCACCACGCGTGCCACTGGAGAGGCCGGGCAGGGCACCTGGGCGGTGGGGGACACAGCGCCACCTCGCCAAGTCTTTAATTAAAGGAGGAAATATGTCACAACCCACATGGCCGCTGTCCAGCCTGGTAGGGCGTTTCCGGAGGCAGTGAAAGTTGCCGTTAAAGACTTTGATGAGAACTGTGCACCTGGTGGGGGGCAGGGGGAGGGGGAGAGACAGAGAGAAAGGGAGGGGGAGAGACGGGAGAGAGACAGGGAGAGACAGGGAGAGAGAGGGAGAGCATTTGTGTGCTGAGGTTTCTGGAGTGAGACTGCCATGCAGAGAGGCGAGAGCCAGCCTTTGGGGCCTCCCTGCAGCACCCTCCGGGGGTCTGGGGCTCCCCGGCACTTGCTCCTTCCTTGGGAACTATAACCTTAGGAAATCAGGGAGCCCGAGAATCAGACGACTCAATAAAGTCACAATAAAACATCCAACGCCTTTCATACTTTTTCACTTTCTTTAACTCAATTTATTTTTCATTTTGTGGACAGAGATTTAGTCCGGGTATTAGTTTATGATTTTTACTGAAGGAATTACTCAACACACACACACATATAAAAAGGAAATATTATTTTTATCATTTATTTTGTGCCATGTATACCATAGGAGGAAAAAAACGGAGCGAAATCACTTCAGTACCGCTGTGTTTTTCATTACAAAGTTATTACATATAGAAATTACTCCAAATTATCTGAAATGAATGGAAATTATGAGGTTTAAATTCCCCAGGTTACTGCAGGCACAGCTCTGGAAATTTATTTTGTCATCTTGCTGAACATAATTGCTACAACAAAATTTCTTCCATTTTACAACTGCGGCATAACTTATTTATACCGGTGTAGCTGTAATTTTACATCAATAAGTTGCATGGGAAGGAATACACAGGTGGTAATTGAAAACAATAATTTGTACGGAGGTCCAGGTGGAGCGGTTGGCTCAGAGAAAGGTTCCTGCTACTGCCGGCGACAGCTTTGTGTCACCACGGCCTCTCCCGTCCCCTTCGCCAGCACTGGTCAATCTATCCGCACACACGCAATCACGTTCTGTGGCCACGGAGCTTGTCACACTTTTCGTGGGGGCCTGAGCATTGTGGTCTGGAAACAGGGCGACGGGGCCCTCTGGGGTGGAGACAGCCCGTGCTGTCAGAGGCAGCTCTTGGCCTTCTCTCTCTTGCTTTCCAACTTGCCTCTGGGTTTGGTGCATTTAGGTACCCGGAGCTCATTAAGGTGTTTGATAGATTTCAATCGGAGTATGAGTTCTTGCCAGGAACATCGACAATTCGATTCCCCAAGCGCAATGCAGAATGTTAAATCCACTAATGCTTTATACATTACTGTGTTCCTTCCCAGCCGGAATGTGTGGTCTGGGTACAATACCGAACCGGTCCCCAAACAGGCGTCCTCACTCTTCAGTTCTCTAATTGTTCCTGTTAAGCAGATACAAATAATGAAACTGCAGATGCCTGTGTTAAATCCCAGCAGCTGATGAATCCGCCGTTTGCATCCGGAGGTCCAAATACGGATTTTTACCAGCTGACCATAAATCTGCTCTAGTTAGCCTCCAGATCAGCAGTGTGGCCTGGACGCAGGTCGGAGAGCGTCTCTGCTCCTCAGCACTGGTGTGCCATTCCATGGCACTTGAGGGAAGGAGGGAGAGGGGCGAAGGGTTTTGTTGCAAGTTCAAATGGGCGATGTTATTGCCACATCCATATTTTAGGAGCCATTGTCATTTCAAAGATCCCAGAAGGCTTAAAAATCACAGTGAAATCATTTTTTTTTTTTTAAAAAGGCCTAGATTAAACCTATCAGAATGCTCAGCAATCCAGGGCCCGTTTTCCCTGGGTGGCATTAATTATCTTTTGTTGTAGCAAATTGTCTGCCTTGTAAATTGAGCCGAAAGAGCATCTTCAGGCCGATGCATGCTTGAAAGACATACAGAATGGAACAACTTTTCCAACTTGCACGTACTACGGGAATATCATTCCACCTTCAGTGGCTTTAGCCTACAGTCAAAGCTACATGTCCAGCGTTCGTTAGTCAGTCTGCAGCCGTTGAGTGGAAGGGAAGCTGCTTAAGGCGTTTGCTAGGATCCTCGCTACCTTTGCTGATTTCACTCGAAAGCCTCACAAAACAACAGATGAGATCTCTCTCCCAGAGCCTTTCGCTTCTCTGGCACTGGAAGGCGTATCTGAAACTACTGAGACTAGGTGTTGCCTGGGTTTTGTTTTTGTTTTTTGTTTTTTGTTTTTTTTTTTTTTTGGAAAGCGCCCCCTTGCAGCTTTCTCATTAGCTGCGCCTGCCTTTCGGAGGGATGCTGGCCCGGCTCCTGCGTCTCTCTCTGTTCTTCCAGAGCTGGCTTCCCCCTCACTTCCTCTGCAGTACATCCCAGCACAGAAGATTTTCTTGGGAGCCTGGGGTTGGGGGCGGGAGGGGAGCTCACAACTGAGTCAAGCTTGTCTACAACTGGAGCTTAGCATTTCCTGAAACTTCCTCTTTCTCAAACTGCTTAAGGATACAAACTAATTAATCCTCGAAGCCTCATAAAATCCTTGTTAGGAGAGTGATCATTTTTGCTCCCTCCCGGCCCCTCCCCATTTCCTATCACCAGACATCTCACTGTCACAGTCTGAGCGACAGCGGCTGACAGCCAGACTCGGAGCTGAAAACTCCCTCCTGCACCCCCCAGTGCTCTCCCTAAACGAACCACTTAAATTCTCTTTCTCTTGCCCGTGTATGTCCTGTGAATAAGCGGGT
Organism: Thryonomys swinderianus; assembly: GCA_004025085.1. NCBI lineage: Eukaryota > Metazoa > Chordata > Mammalia > Rodentia > Thryonomyidae > Thryonomys > Thryonomys swinderianus. Next base: position 43,449 of record PVIC010004335.1, on the reverse strand, counting down.
TGCGGGTCACCGTACCCCTGAACTCAAACCCGTGTGTGCGCACGCGCGCGTGTGTGTGTGTGTGTGAGCAGCATGTGCGCACGTGTTCAAAACTGCTTTCACCATTGGCACTTTCAGTTACACAACTTGGAGCCACGACATGAAGGAATGTAGAGGAGAGACCCTTTGTGTACGCCACGTACTGCACGTGTGTGTGTGCACAGAAACACACGCACCCAAACACACACACACACACACACACACACACACACACTCCACAGCCGTTGTGATTGCTGCATATGTGGGGGTCGAGAGTGGGGTTTGCTGGAGTCTGTTCATCTTCACGAACAATATTTTTCCCAAGTCGACCAACTGGGTAATGCCAGTCCCTACCAAATTTGAATTGATGACTCAACTGAAGAATTAAAATTAGCAAGGCAAGAAAATTCCAAATGAGGTGAGAAAGCTGTAGAAATAGTTCCAGATCCTCTCGTACCGAGCCATTCAATATCATTTCTGATGACAGGGACAGAGTTAGGAACATTCGATGTGGGTGTGAGCCTTTTTCATATACAGGGTTGGGGTAAGTATTTTTTGAGGAAAATAATGCATGAATCAGGAACAGCATTTGGTTTAACCTCTTGCAGGCTGCAGATACAAAGGCAGCAGGCAGTGGTGCTTCTCGGCTTTCCTGGAGCCTATTTATGCCTCACGGAGCTAAACAATAGTCACAAGTCTACTACTGTTTCGAGCTCAAGTAGTACTTGCAGAAAAAAAAAAAAGAGATGCAAATGACTCATGTTTTAACAAAAGCATTGTTCTTAAATTTGGTACATGGAAAGAACCAACCAAACGATTGTTGAGAGGCAAGTTTTGTGGTCTTGCCTCCTCCACTACCAGGTGATAACACAAAAGACCTCTGCATCCAGCAAAGCCTTAATATGAGTCCTACAGCACCCAGAAATTCTCAGTCATTTTCAGAAGTGACATAAAAGAATTCTATAAGCTCTGCCAGGAAGCTCGAAGACCTCTCTCGTCCCTATGCTTCTGGGTTTGATGGTTCCTAAGGGTTCTAGAAATGTAAGAAAGAGGAAAAGGCTATTGAGGGACCTTATCATTGTTAAACACATAAGTGTGGTTGGTTTGGTACCTCTGACGCCTATCAGTGCGGGCTAGGGCAGGTCCATCCACTAATCAGGACAGCGTGTTGTAATTTATCTTCATCTTCTCAGTCATCACAGTATAGATCCAGAGGACCAGAATTAGCGGATGTGGTTTTCTTATGAGTTTGCCTTATACCTGTGAAAAGGAAAAGATTTGCCTTCTCTTTGCATGGATTTTTTTTTTTAAAGCTCCAGAAATGAAGCCCAAACTAATTTGGTAAGACGTGTTGTTGGATCTTTACATGCTAAGAAGTTATCTGACTACTCTCAGAGGGGGGAATCCTTGTTAAAAAGAAAACAAAAATAAATGAAATGTCAGTTTTCCTCCTGCAGAGGAGCTCCGATTTCCACTGATACTTTTTAATCTTGATTCTTTCCAAATTTTTGTAAAGACATAAGATAAAATGTAACAGCTCGGAAGGCACAGATAACACTGCAGAATCTCAATGGGGCCCAGCCTCCAGCTGAGTGAAATATTGGGACTCATTGGAGGCATTTTAAACAAAAAGCCTGATTTGGGGGTCACTGGTCTATTCTGTCTGCCCCGTGGGTGAGGACTTACATCCACAGATCCTCATGCCGGCCTGGTGAAATGTACTCTGACCAGATGAAGTGGTTTCTGATTTTTTCAAGGGACTGTGACGGTGGGGTCTTATCTGCTGGAATGCATGTGAAGACAGGAGGAAGAAATAGCAGGGGCGTATTTGGGAGTTCAAAAAGCTTTTTGACATCTGCTATGTGTATGTTTAAAGGCAGTGGGGGAAAGTGTGATATTTATTTCCATCTGATGTCATAGTGGGCAACCCCTGAGCTCAGGACAGGACAGAGCGCACAGTAGGCCCGCAGCAGGTGCTGGAGAAAAGCATCTCCAGTTTCGTGATACTAGCCCGGGCCCATATTTGGACTTGCTCTTTTTCCTCTCATGTTTTCACGTTAGTCCCTGGCACCTCCTTTATTTGGGGGGGGGGGTCGAGTCTGACATTCTAAACCGAGGTTTGAGGGCTCTAGTGACCTCAGCAGGGCCCTACATATCCCCTCTCCCTTCTGCGGCTGGTGGGAGGGTAGGGACAGGGCTGCAGGGCCAGCCTGGCCACCTCCTCCCGCCACGCCCGCCTGCTGTCTGGGCACCCAGGGGAGAGCGGGAAACATTAGCGTGGGCCAGCTGCGGAGCTAGGCGGGTCAAACGAAAGGTCAAGGTCGGCCGGGAGGCTGCTATTGATCCGGCTTGGAACGCGAGACAGGGAGCGCAGCGAGACTAAAGGGGGAGCTGTGAGACCAGACATTAACAGCTTTCAGCGCTAATGATGCCCGTGCCAGACGGGCAGAGGCAAAAAGAGGAGACTGGAGCGCGGCGGGGATCGCTCGTTCCTGCTCCCGGCAGCCTCCCGGGGGAGGAGGGGAGGCGGAGGCGCGGGGTGAAGGGGCGCGCAGGCCGCCCGGCCGGCCTCTCTCCAGCCGCCGCGAGGTGGAGCGCGCCGCGTGTCGTGTCCGGCCCCGCGCCCGCGCGTCCCTCTTCCCGCCGTCGGGGCAGCGCCGGCCGAGGAGGAAATGCGCGCGCTCGGCCCGTGCCTGCCCTGGCCTCGCCTCCCGCCCGGGCGGGGCAGCTGCGCTCTCCCCGGGCCTGCTGCCCGCAGCTGCAGCCGGAACCCCCGAGCCCCCTCGCGCCGCCCGCCTGCTCGCGGAGGGGCCGTTTCCCCAGCGGGTCTTCCGAGGGCCGAGTTCCCTGCTCGCAGCCCATTCCGAGAGCCACGTGTCGCGACTTCGCGCCGGGGGCCACAGGCGGCGCGGGACAGCGGGCACGCGGCGGCATTCGGAGCCTAGATCTGTCCCTGTCTCGCTGTGTGTCCTTGGGCAGAGCGCTAACTCACTCTGGGCTCCGAACACGCGGTGAGGTCGCGTGAAGAGGCTGGCTGAGGGCTCACACTTCCGAGGCCCGGCGCGCTGAGATAGCCAGTTTAGGGATTTCTTAGGTTTATTAAAGGTAGGCGTAGGCATTCTCTTATTTTGACATTTTCCTGGAAAGACTTGTTTCCGTGGGGCAGGGAGGGAGGAGAGGAGGCGCTCCCAGACTCCGGACCACGTGGAGGTGGGGGCGCTGCCTGTCCCGCCGGGGGTTGGGGCGCTGGCCGCCTCCACCGGCGAAACCAGAGTTTGGGGAAGGTGGGCCGCGAGCAGAGCTGCTCCTGTCTCAGCTCGCGGGCGCTAAACTGCCGGTGCCATGGCCCCACCCAAGGGCTCCAGCGGGAACAAAAAGCCCAGGCGTCCCGAGGAGCAGCCCCCAGGGAGGCAGCGCGCTCAGAGCCCTCAGGGCCTCGCGGAGCCGGGCCGGGAGGGGTGATGGGTGCAGCCCGCCCCCGCGAAGCGCAGCCCCTGCCGGCCGGAGAGGGGTCCGGTGGACCCGCGCCTGCCCGGTGGTCGGGTCATCGGGCGCGAAGCTGGTGGCGTGAGGGCGGCGCCATGGGCTCTCCGGCCCGGCCTTGTCGCGGGCCAGGGACAGGCCCCCACAACTACGCTGTCCTCGCCGGCTGGAGATCAAACGCTGACAGGGCAGCTGTGTCCTTCCCAGTCTGACAGGCAATTTCAAGTCCTGCCCTGGGCCGAGGGGGAGGGAGGGAGGCGGTTTCCAGGTTTCAGTGATTGTGGGAGGCAGGAGGACCTGGGGGCTCTCTTGAAGTCGCCTTCTGCAAGATTGGCCCACACCTGCGCGTGGGTCAGCGAGTCCAAGCCCTTGGCCACGTGGAGCGCCCCCGCTTCTTGGCCCCGCGCTTTTGGGGGCGGTCTGGCATTTGCGGGTGGGGCCTTTTTTGACCCCTAGGAATTAACGGGGTGAGGGAGGGCAGATTTGCTGAAAACCTAAGGGGGAACGAGATTTAAATGAGGTCTCAGATTCCTGTGCCCCCATACTCTGTTTCGGATTGTGTCCTCTCTTTTTCGCCCACCCCCTTCTCCTGCTGTGTGACAGGAGGATTTGTACGGAGACACTTTTTGGAAGTTTGGCCCAGACTCCCCAATAAAACAAAAGCAACCACTTTTCCAGGAAAGGCAAACACTTGATCTTACCACCCCCAGTGTCTAGGGGATAGCTTAGCCCTTTCTACGGCCCCCCCCAAGTGTTTTTTGGGGGCGGGGAATGGGGGGTGGAGACTTAGTGATTTAGTTCACTTCACTCACGGGGCACCCCGCCCCCCTTCTCAGGGGTCCTGCTCCCAGGAGGGAAGGAGGTTTGGGGAGGATTTTCTTTTATTTAAAAATACCCCCCCTCTCGCCGCCGGTGCTTGGGGATGAGCTGAGCGCACAAAAACGCGGTTTGCACGTGTGGCTGCGGGTGTGCGCACAGGAGAGTGTGTGTCTGTATGTGAGTGTGCGCGCGCGCGTGTCTCTGTGCTTTCTTGTTCTCTTCCAGGGTACAATGTTAAAAAGCCACCGCTAGTCGCCCCCAGTGCTCCGACTCTCTGGGTCTTTTTGTCTCTAGTGCAGATTAAACGTCACGTCCGCACTTGAACTTGAATTTTATCCCATTGTACAGAGGCAGCCCCAGCCATAGAGAGACCGAGAGCTCCCGGAGAACCCGGACTCCGCCATCTTCACGGTGCAATCTATAGCTCCCAGTCCGCGCCCGCTCCGACCCAGGCGCGCTGGGCAGCGGCCCCTGAGCCCCGCTCGCCCTGGGCCCGCGGCGCCGGGGGAGCGCGGGGAGCGCTCGGGGACTCGCCGCCCTCCGGCCCGCGCCAGCCCGCCAGGTGACCTGGGAAGCAGCCGCTCTTGGAGTCCCCCGAGCCTCGGAAGGGTCAGTCTCCGAGAAAAAAGCAGGCGGCCCGCAGAACACCCAGAAACAAGCGAGCCGCGGCAGTTTTCCATTGCTTTCGGGTTTTTGAGGGGGCGGGGTGAGGGTACGAGACAAGTCCCCAAGTTTGCTTTGGCTTTTTCCTTTGCTTTTCTTTTCTTCTTCTTTTTTTTTTATTTGTTTGCATTCCCCCCCCCCCCGTGGAAGTGCGCTTTCCACCTCCAAGACCCCGAAAGTGTCAGGAGCGGTGCAAATCCGGTTTAAGTTAAAGAAGACATTTAGAAGTCCAAGAGGCAAGCAGTTTGAAGAAGTGTAAGAGATTTTTTCCTTCAAAGAATACATTTTAAAGAAGCCAGGCAGTCCAAGGCAAGCGACAGCAGTTTTTTTTTTTTTTGCCTCTCTCATTTTAGACCGAGAGGTCTTTTTTTCCTTTTCTTTTTCTTTTTGCAAACAAAACAAAAAGCAGCATAGAAGAAAAAGCAAAATAAAGAAGAGAAGGAAGAGAGGGCGAGAGAGGAAGGGGGGGAAGCACCAACCCGGGCCGAGGAGGAGGCGCGCGGCGGCGGCGGCGGCGGCAGCGGCGGCGGCGGCGGCGGCGGCGGCGGCTCCGGCTCCGGCTCCTCGGACCCCTTCCCGGCCCCAACAGTGCAGCTCTCCGGGCGATGCCAGAATAGATGCCGGGGCAATGTCCCGCCGCAAACAGGGCAACCCGCAGCACTTGTCCCAGAGGGAGCTCATCACGCGTAAGTGTCTGCGGCGTGCGCGCGAGGGGCCGCGGTCGGGGCTCCGGGCGCCTGGGCTGGGGACACTGAGCCGGGCGCATCCGGGCCGGCAGAGGCGGCGGAGCCGGGCCGGAGCGTGGCGGGGACGAGAGGCCCTAGCAAAGTTTCTCCGCAGCCGGACGCGCCTCGGGCTCCGCGGCCTGGGAGCCGGCTACGGGCCGGGAGGGGCGCGCGGGCGGCCGGAGGTGTGGGTGTGCGCGCCGAGCCCGGCCGGACGCTCGGCCCTCCGAGCGGCGTGTGTGGCGGCGGCGGCGCTGGTGGCGGGGATTGGAGAGGAGGGGGAGGGGGCTGGGCGCGGAGGGGGAGGGGAGCGGGAAGTGGGAAAGTTGGCGAACGCGTGGGTCCGCGCTGATGGCGCGGGCGGAGGGGACCGGGTGCGCTCTGCGCTGGGGGAGCCGGGGCCGAGGGGTGGCCGCCGGCCGCCGGCCACCGGTCGCAGCGCCCTACCCGGCGGGGCGCCGGCCACGCCGGTCCTAGGATTCCGAAGCCGCCTTTCGCTCCCCTCCTCTTGCTATTTGCAAAAGAATCCAGCTGCGCGGCTGTTCGCCGGGCTCCGGCGCCCCCTCCCCTCCTCGTTTCCCCACCTCCGTCTCCTGGGACGATCTTGTCTTTTCCCCCATGCCAAAAGAAAGGGGGGTATTGGACCCGGTGAGAAATCCACGCCACGCGTGAAAAACAAAAGGTTAACAAAAGTGGGAAAAGAAGGATGCGATTGTAAAATAGTAAAAATTAGGAGAAGACGACGACGACGAAGAGCGACCTATCAATCTTTTATCTGTCTTTCTATCTCGGTATCTCTCATCTTTCCTATCTAAATAAACAAGGCAGGCGCGGTGGAAATCCACGGGACGCAGTCGTGTGGGCTTCAGGCGAGCGGCGGGGCTGCAGGCGGCGGCGGGCCGGCAGCAGCAGCTCCCAACGCCCCAGCTGGGTTTATTTTGCAAAGCAAAAGCGAGCGCGCGGCCCAGGTACGGTGTTCGCGGGGCAGCTGCCCGGGTCCCCGCACTGTTGCGCGGGGAGGTCGGCTCTCCGCTTCCGCGCCCTCCGACGCATCGCCGCCGCTCTTTTTCTCACCGGTGTCTCGGTCGCCGTTGCATATTTTCTTTTTTAAAAACATTGCAATAGAAATGAAACGTCCTCTGGGTGCCTCCGAGACCGTAGGCTGATTCTGCCGGCCGTGCCCCGCGCACCGCGCAGGGCTGGGGCCAGGCTCCCGGCGCTCGAGCTGGGGAGAAGCCGTGCGCTCAGCCACCGCCGGGACTGGCTGCCGGGCGGCGGAGAGCCGAATATTTATGTTATATTTTAAAAAATTTAAATAAATAAATAAATATATAAAGGGGTTCTCTCCTCCCCTGAAACCACACCATAGGAGCCATCTGCTTGGGAGCAATTGCCGTGGCCACCTCTTCCTTTGTTACAGCAGATACATTAGTAAGAATTTGTGGGTTTATTATTATTATTTGGGGAGGGAGGAATAGATATCAAGTGGGGTTCTGGGGCACGGGAGGCCTTTCCAGAGGGAGGGAAGAGCAGTTTTATTTTTCACTGTTGTAACATCAAAGGAGACTGGCTGGTTGCGTTTAAAACAAAATGTTTTTGCAACCAGATTCGAGCTCGCTTGATTAAGGTCCCTTTCGCCAGTTGACATTGGTTTCTTTACCCAGCCGCAGCCAGCGATTGCGTGTGCCGCCCTCTTCGATAGGGTGGCTGTGACAGCGTCTATACTTGCAGCCACCTAATTTCTCCAGCAGGCGATTTGCCTCTGGAGCCTCTTTATAATTGCAAGGGTTGTTTTTGAGGAGGGGGCAGTGGAGGGGCCGGGGAAGGGGAGGTGTTGGCGGGCGCTGCACCGCCGAGGTGGCAGCTGCGGCAGGAGCCAGGGGCGGCTGCAGCTGTGAGGGGCGAGAGGCAGGTAGGTTTGGCCAGCCTTAGTGTCCCCTCTCCTGGCATCCCTAGGCCGTCAGGAGAACGCTCTGGCCAGAAGCACTGGTGGCAGCTGGGCATGGGGGCGAGGGGTGCCTGCTGCTATCTCCTTGCGTGCTGCGTTTGTTCCCTGCCTCTCCGCCTCGCTCTGAGCGCCGGGAGAGCCAGCTGACACCGGGGAAGAGGCAGGAGGCGAGGAAGGGAGAGGTGCTAGGAGGCGGTGGGGAGAACACAGCAGTGCGCCTGTCTGCCAGGGAGCCCGGTGTGTGCAGGGGTTTAAGCGGGAGAGTGGTCCAACCAGTTCTCAGACAAGGCTACTTATTATCCCCAGGCAGCTGGCTTTTCAGCCTGTCCTGTGTCACCCCAGGAGGTGGGAGCGGACAGGGCCGGGGCAGGAAGGGACTGCAGCAGAGGCTGCAGGGCCTGGGATGTGCCTGTGCCCCAGTGAGGCAGCAGCCTTGTTGGATTCGGGGTGCTTCGGAGCCCTGCTTGGCAAACAGGCCCCGCCGGGTTCACGTTTGAGATTTGCATGAGGAGGAAACACCGAAAAGGTGGCAGCATCTCTGTCAGCTGGGGCAGCCCTAGGGCCTGTGGGGCACCAGCCTGGGCTTCTCGGGGCTGATGCAATTTCCAGTCCTGGTGACCCGGGAAGCCAGGAGAGGACACAAATAGCATCTGCGAACTGGGAGGGGGGCGCTCCGTAGTGAGAGGGTGACATTTACAGGCAGGCCTGGGCGGAGAGGAGCAGAGCGAGCTGGAGGGCAGGAGACAGAGAGCCTGGGCTTCGGGTTTGTTTCAGAATTTTGACCCACAAGGATATGGCTTGAAAACCAGAGGACAGACCCAGTTCTCAGTACAGACGCGACACAGCACAACCGTAGTCCTGGAAGGAGAGGCGAGGGCACAGCGGCCGCCCAGCAGAGGAAGAGCAGACCGGGCCTGGGGGAAGGGGGTGTGCTCTCCAGCTTGGGGCCCAGCACGGCCTCCCAGAGAAAAGAACCTGCGCGGGGCACGTGATGTAGCCCCCAAGTGGAGGCGACGTCGCCGCCACAACCCACCAACAGGTCTCCTTGGGAGATGAGTGGGTTTCTGCATGAACTCACAATTTTACCAAAGCAGCCAGAGGCCCAGGGTTGGATGCGGAAGTTAGGCTGACCGTGTTGATTTGTGGCTACCTCTCGAAAGAGGCTCTGCAGTCCCTGTGTTGAGAAGGTGGCCTGTCACAGTTCCCAGTCTCGTGTCTCTCCAGTGGCCCACTTACCTTTCAGAGTTAGGCCTCCGGTGCATTTCACAAGGCATAGATGGGGCCCCTTCCTCCTTCCATCCCTTCCTTCCTTCCTTTCTCTCTCTCTCTCTCTCTCTCTCTCTCTCTCTCTTTCTTTCTTTCTTTCTTTCTTTCTTTCTTTCTTTCTTTCTTTCTTTCTTTCTTTCTTTCTTTCTCTCTTTCTCTCTTTCTCTCTTTCTTTCTTTTTCTTTCTTCTTCCCTCCCTCCCTCCCTTCCTCCCTCCCTTCCTTCTGTGATAGTTGGTGGGGGCAGTGAAGTTTGTCTCCCTTCTGCACAGAAGGGAACCCCATATCATTAGAAGTGCGATATGTCAGCTGCTCTGATTCCGCGGGAGAATAAAAATGTGTTCATCAAAGGTGTTATGCCAGGCTGATTTTATTCATTTGTAATTCACACCTGAGAGAAAACAGCCGCGAGCATGTTTTAACAACCCTTAATATTTTTAAAGGGTATTTTTTCCCTACCTGAACATTTCTACATATGCATATTTCCCTTTCGATGAGGGGAGGAGGTTGCCTGTGTCATGGTCTTGGTGATTTTTGTCTGGCCATCAAAGTATTTAGAAAAAGGAAAAGAATTACTTCAACAGTCTTGGGGTGAATTCTGTTGCTTCCTACAACCACGGGGTGGGGCCGGGGTTGAAGTGCTGGTGAGAGAGGGTCGGGTGTCCATCTTGTGGGGCTGACCGGGGAAGGCCGACCGCGGGGGCGTCTGGCCTTCCGGGAAGGATGTCTCAGGTGCCGTGGGGATGCAGTCGGGGTGCCAATCCCAAGTTCTGACCGCCGCGCACCGTTTGGTAGAGCAGAACCAGAACCCAGCTCCCGGCTTGAGCTCTAACTCGCGTACACCCTTTCCATCCTCTGTCTCCGTGGCTCTGCATTCCCGGTTGGCTGCTTGCTGTGATAAAATACTTTCCCAAATAAACTTTCAGTGGCCTTGGCTCGGTGGCCGGCCTGCCCGCAGTGCAGCCCGCCGGGCGCGCCGGGCGCTAGGGGGAGCTCGGCGCCCGTGTCTTGCGAGCCGGCGCCTCGCTCAGCGGCCGGAGCTGCGTCCATCAGCCGCGCGGCCGTTTATGGAGCTGCAAAATGTCTTAAGTGTGAAGTTGTAATATTGATTTTCCTGCAGAGATTCGTGCCGGACGGAATGAGAATATAAGTTTGAGAAATCTATTTTCTAGCAATCGCCATTGATTTACAAGCCCTCACTTGGCAGGTGGGGGTATTTTCTTTTTCTTTAGTTTTCTTTTTCTCTTCTTCCTATTTTTTAAAAAACAATTAAAAAGGTTTGGATTGAAGGAGTGTGTTCCCTCCGATTTTCCCGAGGTTTCAACGTTTTGAAAATTACCTTCTGTTGTTAAAGCGTGTGTGGGCCCCGGGTCGGGGAGGAGCGTCTGTCCCGAGGACAAGACAGCCATCCCTTCTTGTGCCGCATGTCACAGACCAGGGACCCCGAGAGTCGCGGCTCCGGGGACTTGTATACCACAACGGCCTGATGAATGAAAATCCGTGTAGCTCAGGTTTTCTGACGCTCGGGTTCTCAGTCTCTGGTAGTAGGTAATGTTCCCACTGTCCTAGCCAAGCAGCGGTATTCCCTGAAGATATAAAATGCCAACTCAAATAACCTGTAAAACTTTGGAGGGAGTGTGTGTGTTTGCTAGAGTAGGGCTTGGTAATGCCTTTGACCCAAGACGGTACCCTTCGTGGATGACTGTTAGACCATCTCTCTCCTAAACACTGTCATTTGGTGTGGAGAATATGGGTGTTTTGATCACACGATTTCTAGGTCCATAACGTCTTCTTTGGCAAGTTCAAGAAATCGACCGACAGCACAGGGAGCCTGAGTCATACGCTTGAGCTCAGTATGCGAGCAGAAGAGGTTGCCCTGAGACAGGAAGAGTGCTTTATTCTAACCTGAAAGAGAAATAAATTAGGTCAGACAAAAGCCTTGCGCTGTCGTCAGCTGGAGAGAGAGGGCCAGCCATTTATCTGATGATTTCTCTACTTCATTTAATCTTCGAACTGAGCCACGCACAAGCATACAGTGGCAGGGTGCTCTACCCGACAGCTCTGAGCCGAGCGGGCGTGGGTACCTCGAAGGCCTGGGCCAGGGAGTGACCTCTGGCTTGCAGAAAGCGGTTTTTAAAAAATTCAGTTTAGAAAACTCCATTTTAAAAAAATCTTTGCAACTGGGTGTTGCTTAGCAAGCTGTGACTAAATGCAGACCACAGACGTGGAATGCAGGAAAATATATATATGGGGGAGGAGTTAGGGCTTCTCCGGGCTTTTGGAAATGGTCTTTCATCCCCAGTGGCTGAAGAAGGGCGCTCTGGCAGCCCAGTTAGGCCTCACCTTTAGCTTAAACTCTCCGAAGACTTCGGCTTCTAGGTAAATGCTGGCGCCACATCTGGGAAGGACAGGAGGAAAATAAATGCTCTTTGGGGACCGTGCCCTGCGCTAGGCAGCCAGGTTATTGATGCCGCCTGAGCGGTCTTCCCTGAAGACAGTACCAGCTGTAGACACACTTATACATGTTTTAATAGGGAGGGGACAGAGAAGAAGGCCCGGATAAACGTCTCTGTCGTCCAGCTGCTCTGGGTACGGCTTATCACTTGCAAGCACTCTGTTTGCTCACATGACCTGGCCCAGGGTCCCATGTGGTCTGCACAGTGCCCAGTCGCGCGGGTCCGCCTTCCAGTCCCCGCGAGCCTGTGTTGTGGGATCGACTCGCGTTTCTCTCCCGCCTCTCCCAAGAAGGGCTGGCTGTTGACTGCGTCCCTGGAGCGATAGGTCTCCCTAGGATGTACGTAGAAGTGCCAGGTGTAGGCTGCTGGGAGGCTTGGCAGACCGGGGGGCGCTTTCACCCTCCTCTCGAGTCGGCGAGGGGCCAGCAGAGCAGCCTTGCTTTGGCCAAAACGACACCAGATCTGGCACTGATCGAGGGTTGCTACACACACAGGACCTGTGTCCCTCGTTCTGACACGTGCTTAGTCTTTTGTGTAGTTGCTGAAATTCAAGAAATTCCTTCTTTTTTCTTTCTCTGTGGCAGCTGATAATTTGCTTGGGTGTTGAATTAGCCAGCCCAAGCTATTTGACTGTAATGAAACCCCAGGCCACACAAAATTAAGTAACTTCAAAGTAAAAGGAGCGAGAGAGAGAAAAAAACCTTCTGTTTTTACATAACTTTTTTATGACCCCCTTCCACTGAACTGCTGGAATACAAATACGTTTGTGAACCATTCTGAGTCCATTAAAACAACATGCAGAAATGACTCAAGAAAGTTGAATGCCAGTGTTATTGTGATTAGTATTTGTCTCACATGGATACCCTACTAAGAATTAAAAAAAATGGGTCATGTTTAAATCTCTCCCTTGGAAACAAGGTTTGGGAAGCAGCGCTTGTCCCTGAGGTCTTGCAGTCGGGCTCTGAGAATCTGAATTTCTCCTGTAGTGCTGCGGTCCGTGTGATGCTGTGGAAATCCTTCCCTCCAGCACCTTTGAAGAAGCGCAGCGTTAAATAAAACAAATCTGTTCATTTGGCCAAAAAGAATGCTTTTATATCATATCATTACGAGGCCTGTCGTGGCTCTGAAGATTTAAGGCATCTGCAGTTCTATAGAAGAATGTGTTCAGGGGGTTTTCTATGGCCGTGAACCTTACTCTTTCTCTGAGGCAGCCGTTGTATTTATCAAACACCGGCCACTTCCGTTTTGCTGCTGTGGACTTCGCTTTCTGTGTGTAACCTTTTGACAATGGCCAGGGTTTGGAGATGCACCTAGGTGGGGGTCTCCCTGCACGTGTGCTCCCTTTTCGCACTCTTGGGTCGACGAGATCCAGGGGGCCTGGCTTCAGCATGCAGAACCACTGAATTTATTTTTCAGGGAGCTGTTCTTAGCCCAAGTTTTACCAGAAGCAGGGTGGAGTTGTACAGGGCGGTCCATCCACGGGGAGCCCTCGCCAGCGCCTGATTTGCCCATCTGGACTCCATCCAACAGGGCAGAGTGGGTGGGGTTCTCCCGGGAACCTCTGCGGCTGTTCAGGGATCCCCACCTTCCTGGAGTGCAGGCCGGAATCCCTGTGCCTCTCCCGGGAGGAGAAACCCACGTTGCGTGTGACGTTTTGCACCGGCCGCTTTCCCCGCCAACCCCAGGTGTCAGAGACGGTGGCACTTTGGTTCAGAAGTGGGTGGTGTGGCTGGTGTGGAGCACACGGCGTGGCAGTGGCCCTGGCAGGCCTCAGGGAGGCGCAGGGCTGTGGCACCTGGGGCAAGCGGGACTCAGGCTTGCCGTGGGGGCCGTGGCCGGGGCAGGGGGCTCGTCTGAGTGCCACCTTCCCCTTGGTGCCCTGGCCGGTCGAACCTGCCTCAGCCCTCCTGCCCTGCGCGGCATTCCTCCTCACACCGGCCTCGCTCTCGCCTTCCCGTCTCCTCTGCCGGGAGCTTCATTATTCCCTCAGTGGGGAGCACTTCATAAAATCTCTTGTTCTACCTTTAAGCGTCCTCTAGCCATAGATTATTTTCTCCACCAGGAATTGATTCCTGCTCTCTCCCAGCCACCCTCTCCTTCCCCTCCTCGTGCTTGTTATTTTCCCTTGGATCCAATAAATTAAAAATTGATGGCAGCTCAGAAAGTGTTGTGCTCCGGCGAGTGCGCGTGTTGGTGCCGGTTCAGTGTCGCCCGGAGTCTCAGCCCCTCCCGGAAGGCTCAGGCTCCTGGGGAGGAGAATGAAGAGATTCCTCTGCAGATTATTGGTAAGCACGGGCTTGCTGGCAAAGGCTCTGTCTTCGTAGGAAGCAGGTGTAAAGTCTCCAGTCGGATGCAGAGCTGGCTGGATGGATGTGAAACACTTCTTGTAAACACACGCACACATCATGATGGCGGCTGTGACGTGGGTGGCACAGGATTTTAAGAGCCTGGCACCCCTCCCCCACTTCCCCTCCCCCATCACGGCAACAGTAATTCTGCATATATTTCTCCTGGATTATGGGTTAGCCGTTACAGACAGACATTTAGATTTGAGTCGATGCAGAGGAAGGGGAACAGGAGGAGCTCATGTGCCATGTTTGCGGCAGGGTACATGCCCTGGCTTTGAGGACAGCAGGTGGCTGACCTCTTGGCTGGAGTGCCTAGAGGGGCAGGTGCCGGGGCATTAGTGGAGATGGACCAGGGCAGCCGGGGTGCTTGGGCTCGCTGGCCGGGTAGGGCCTTGCTGAGCCCTGGCAGCAGCTGGGGGCTCTCTGGCCACCGGCGTTTGCCCGTCTTTCTGTTTCTGTCTTCTGGTCCAAATTCCTTCTCAGCAGAACTGAGACATGGGGAAGTTTGTCTTAGGATCAAGCGCTTCCTCCTCCACTTAACCACGATGCCCATTATTATTTGTGAAGCCTGATTTCATTGCTTCTAAATGCGTTTACCAGCTGGGAGGAGGCCCAGCCTTGTAAATAAAATGTGGTTTTGTTGTAAAAGAAAATCTAACGCGTGTGCATGAGTGTGTGTGTGTGTAAATATATATTTGCTCATGCACTCTAGGGTTTAGCACTTCAGAGCTCTCCCCAGTCGTTGGGCACCTGACGTCTGAGCACGTTGCCTGCCGTATCCGTTCATTTTCCTCTTAATGAGTCCACGTTTTAGCAACTGCTCCGCTTTATTCGGCTCGCGGCGTGTGGCGCACGGGAATGTTTTGCTGGGCTCCCTGGCTTTGGGGAGCTGCTCGCGACAGCACACAGCGTCCCGGAGGGAGACCCCATCCTGGCCGGTCTCCGGAGCCTGCGTGTGCTGGCCGGGCTGCAGGAGGGGCCGGAGCTCCGGGAGCTGCCTCTGGGGTGGCAGGCCTGGCCTCGGCCTGTCCAGCGGAGGCCTGGTCCTCGGCGGCGCCCCGACTCGCTTCTCCGAGGTCCGGACGCCTTCTTCCCTCCAAGCTCCTTTCAGGGCTTGGCCATGTGGCACTTTCTCCTTTTCTTTCATTATTGGATACAGTTCTAGGAAGGGACACACACACTCTACAGCATACACACACACACATGCATGCACACGCACCCTCCACGCCCAGCCCGGTATCCGCCTGCCAGCGGAAATGAAACCACAGCGTTTGGGGCGTCTCTGGAGGCCTCCAGCCTGAGCCTGCAGGCCCAGTGCTGACCCACCTGCTGCGGCCCCGAAGTTCGGTGGTTTCGGGCCGTCCGCTGCCTGAACACTGGGGCGACCTTGCCACCTGCCTTGGGAGTGTCTCACGCAGCAGGTCAAAGCTCAGAGCCCCACAGCCTGGGTGGGGGTGGGGAGGAAGCCTGTTCTTAGGAGTGGACAGGGTGAACACCCTGGCACCCTAGGGCGAGGGGAGAGAAGCTTTTGGCTTTTAGGGGGAGTCTGATTCCTTTTCCTCCCAACTCCCTCAGAACCCCTGAGCCACGGAGCTCGATCTGGGGAGGGGGAGCCAGCGCTGGGAGCCCAGCGTGGAGCCCCGGACGGTCTTGGGCTGTGCCCAGGACCCCAGCAGGCTCGGCCTCCGGTCGGAGGCTGTGTGGAGAGGACTTGGAGGTGGGATCACAACCGTAGCATAGTGAGCAGCACTGGGGATGTTCAGACGCAGTTACCGGGGCTCACGGGCTGCTGCGGGGAACGCGAGAAGGCGGATCTTGCCAGAGCAAGGAGAGAAGCCAGATGTTACCAAAAAAAAAAAAAAAAACGGACAGAAGTGGTGCCGGTACAGTCTTGGCAAGGGAGGGGGACTGGAGACGGGGGGGCTGCTTGGGAACAGGCGGAAGTGACCTTGGCTAAGTTTTAAAATGAGCCTGTGTTTCTTTTGAATTAGAAAATGCATTTCAAATTTCGTAGCTTCCAACTCCTAGCAGAGAGGAGATACTGAGATACTCATGCTTGTCACAACGCCTACCGGGAGGCCGGAGGAGCCGACCAAGTTTAATAGAAAACAACAGAAAGTCAACCGAAGATTCAGTGAACAGACGAAGAGGACGATGAAGTCGGGGGTGTGGATTTGTTCTGTCATTTTGATCCAGGGCTCTGTGGAGCTGCAGCCCCGTCAGCTCCGCTCAGGGGTGGCATTTAAAACCCCACAGGTACCGCAGCTCACCCCTGTTTCGTTTGAATTCTCAATTTCATTTTGTCCTTTTTTGCTTTTCAGCTCACTTCCTTTGTGCTTCTTTTTTTTTTTTTTAACAAAACAATATTTTGACATCCTCCTTCCATTTATTAGTACTCCTTCTCTGGAAGTGGTGCACAATACATCCTTATATTTCTAAAGAACTGTTTGCCTAGTCCTCTCCTTTGGCTCTGAAATTATGTATATGTAATTGGTAATTAAAGGTGCGAGCTTTTCAATATAAACAGTATTGCTCAATGTTAGATCGTCACAGGGAAAGGAGGCCCTGAATAATTACCTTTTACGTTCTGACAAACGGTTCGCAGGAATCCAGCCTCTCCCTTGAACCGCTGTTCAGCGTGAAGGTTGTGATTACATTTTAACCATAGCAAAGCATCTTTTCATAAAATAAATTGGTAAATTAATTATGTAGCATTGTCTTTGAACTCCTTTTTAAGTAAACTCCGATTTCTTTTTAAAGTGTAATTAATGGTTTCCGGGAGCGGCTTTGTGAGGACTGTTTCTTTTACCTTGTTGGATCTTTTTGTTCGAGATCTGCGAACAGCACATTTAGGATTTTCCTCATCTGTGGAGATTTTGTCCTGCCGCCACATCGCCCGTGCGTTTCTGCGTTTGACTCTGTGGGCCCGTCTGCTCTTCCGGCCCGCGGAAGCTGTGCCTTCCCTTCCCCGCAGCACCTGTGCCTATCCGGCCGACCGACCGGCTGGGCCCGCCCGCGCTCCTCCCACGCCACCGCCGGGGATTCTGCCGTCGGCTCCCACACGGGCTCTCCCAGGCCCTGAGCGAGCTTGTGTTCAGAAAACACAGAGCAGTGATTTATATGGGGATGGAAGATGCCACAGAATTTTTTCCTTAAATTATCTGTTCTTTGGCTCTGGCCCGTCAATAACTTCACTGCCGCGGAATGTATTTTCCTTCTCCCCATCCCTTCTCCTCGCTCTTCGGTGGTTTTCATTATCCTTTCCCAAATACACAGCCTAAGATTTACCTGTCTCCTCGGGGTTCAGACCTTCGGTTGCTCCTGGCTTCTCCGAAGACCCCCAACACTTGGGTTTTCTACACCATACTGACATTTGCTCCTGAAAAATCCCAAGCAAGTGTGCCTGGGCCCCCAGGGGAATATGTAACCTCCATGCTATCTACTTCCCTTGCCGGTGACACTGTCGGCTGCTGAGTTTTTCAGTTTCCCTTAAGGAGAGAGCTGGTTTTTATGGCTTTGTAGCTTCCAAATAGTTGAGTCCTTTGCCTTCTACAGAACGAAATCAAACGGCACCCCAAACAGACCTCAATAGCCACCGAAGGAAATTGCTAAAGCAATACGAAAGCATATAGTCTACTGAATGTGTTTTGATGCATGCCAATAAATGCTTTTAGGGTCTGAAGATTATTTTCTATTCTTTTTCAGAGGAGCTGAATATAAGGCCAACCCACGAAAAGGGGCAGTGGGGAGTCAGGGGGTGCTGGGACCTTTGTAAAGCAGAGTGGCCAGGAGCAGGGCCTTTGGTGGGCAAACCAGATTCCCTCTGCCAATAAGCCTGCTCTTGGTGACCCTTGTGTGACTTCGCTTTTCCTTTCCATGTTTTTTGGAACCTGACACTTGTTGCTTTCTGAGCACGTGGGCTCTTTTCCTCCTCGAAGGACTGGCCCTCGACACACCCATCTGGGTTTCTGTTTCCTAGTCCGGTGTGCGCGGCCTGGGCTCAGGTAGAGGAATGTGAACGGGACGACACGAATGAGGGGACAGAAGCTGAATGAAGGCCCGAGGGGTGGGGGTGGCGGCTCCTGCCCGAGCAGGGCTCTGCTCTAGCTCACTGGTTCTCAGCCCGGGCTGCCCACTGGGCCATCTGGAATGTCTTGGCAACGATCGTGTTTGGTTCCCAAGGCGGCTGATCTGGAGTGCAGCTCCCTAGGCTCTGTGGTTTTCCAAAGTGCCCGGGTGATGCTCAAACCCTTTGAAGTTAGCTGATACTGTGAGCGGCCAGGGCGCGTGTGGACACGTGTGTGTGTGTGTGTTCCTGCACCGCGTAAGGGGTGTTGGTGGAAGCACTAAGACCAGTCCCACGGAAGCGCTACCTCCTGGGAACCGTGCTGCTGCTCCCAGAGCCCGGGTCTGCCCCTCTGTCATGAGCCAGTCCTGGGCGGACATGGTAAGGCAGCGGAGGGCACCTGCTTCTTGGTGGGGAAGGAAAGGGTGGAAGGCGTGCCGGGTGCTGGTGACCGCCTAAGCCCATCTGTCTTCTCTGCCCTCCCCTGTCCCTTTCTGTCTCCAGCAGAGGCCGACCATGTGGAGGCTGCCATCCTCGAGGAAGACGAGGGTCTGGAGATAGAGGAGCCCAGCGGCCTGGGGCTGATGGTGGGTGGCCCCGACCCTGACCTGCTTACCTGTGGCCAGTGTCAGATGAACTTCCCCCTGGGGGACATCCTGGTTTTTATAGAGCACAAGAAGAAGCAGTGTGGCGGCAGCCTGGGCGCCTGCTATGACAAAGGCCTGGACAAGGGCAGCCCACCACCCTCCTCGCGTGCCGAGCTCAGGAAAGTGTCTGAGCCGGTCGAGATTGGGATCCAGGTCACTCCTGACGAAGATGACCACCTGCTCTCGCCCACGAAAGGCATCTGCCCCAAGCAGGAGAACATGGCAGGTATGGACGCTGTATGGACGCTGCACTTCCCTGGCTGCTGTCGGGGCCGCCCCGGCCTAGGCCCTCAGTCTGAGAGACAGTGTGCTGGGGGCGGCCGGGGCTTCCAGGGTGATCTCCGGGCCACTGGCTGCGGGTCCCCTTCCCGAGGGCCCACCGATCAGGTGGGCCGCGCTGGAGGAGGCAGACCTGGGCTCTGGAGGCCCCGCTGAGCTGTGCTGGGCGCCTTGCTTTGGGCAGGGGCTCTGTCTCGGGGCTCCCTCCAGAGGGCGTGGGGTGGAAGGGTGGAAGTCTGCTTGGCCTGCTCTTTGTGGGTGATCGTGGCCCTGCTTGCTCAGTCCTGGCTGTGGAGCTCACCGGACATGGCTCGGACATGGAGTCTTTACGGTCTAGATGTGTCAGTTCCCCGTCCCCAAAACGGGACAAGGAGACAGGCCTTCGAGGGCCGCTGTGGGGCCTGAGGGAGGCTATGCGTGGCAGCGGCTAGGAGCACTGAGGCGTGGCGACTCTCGACTCCTCCACTGTCTCTGGACTCCGTTTTCCATCTGGGCAAGAGGGGGAGACTGTCTCTCCTGCCACCTTCGGGGTGGGTCAGAGCGCCATGCCCTCGGGGAGCTGGCTGTGCCCCCTTGGCTGACCTGAAGGGCTGGCCTTAGCGTTTCAGAACAGTCCCACCTTCCTGCCACCCCTGGGGCCGCTGCTCCCTGTGCAAACTTGAGTGCTCTCCTCTGGTTTATACCTCTGAGTCCACATGGCCTGGGCAAGTGGGGGCCCCTGGCTTGCTGTGTCCCCAAAACATGGCAGCCTGTCCTGGAGCAAGGCAGGCATCAGAGCTCATGCACAGGAAGGTTTGAATCCTGCTGGTTGATGTTGGGCTGAATGTTCTATGAGTCTGAGCCTCAGTTTCCCCATTGGTCAAGAGGAGTGAAAATCCCAGGAGAGATTTCATGCACTTTCCCCTCTGCTGCATGCAAGCCGGCAGCTGGCCGGGAAAACACGCGGCCGGGTCCTCGTGGGGTTTGGCCGTGGGACCCGTTGAGGCGCGGCCGCACCGGGGACTGAAGCGTTGGATGCTCCTCTGGGGAGACAGACGGGCGTGGGAGGGGACCGCCGACCCCTCGGCAGCTCTCAGTGTCACTCAGAAGCCCATCGCGGCACTCCACTCGGCCTCACCTGGCCCGCCTGCCCACGGGGTGAGGGGGCTGCGCAGACCCCGCAGGTGCGCTGGGTGGGGGTGTCTCGCCCTCCTTGAACTATGCAGATTTTGTGGGACACTTCCTTCGGCAGGGCCAGCCAGCAGTGAAGAGGGTCCCGTCGCCCCTTCTTTGTGCTTTCTGGCTCGTGAGTGAGGTCTCCAGCCGGGCAGGGATGTCCAGGCCCTGCACTGCGGCCTCAGCCAAGGGTACCTGGCCCCTCCACGCTTCGGTGCTCGGCTCGCAGCTGTGCCCAGACCTCGGGCCCTCTTCTCCCACGTAGGTACGAGAGGTTCCCCATGAGGGGCCGGGACTCCCGGGTCACCTGGGCGCTGGCTTAAGAAACCAGCTAAATGTAACTTCACAAAAGGCCAAGTTAATCCCTGGGCAGCTTTGTCCTCGTCCGGTGGCCTCTTCCTGCCCTCTGTATTTTTTTCTCTTTTGGGGTAGTAATATTGCAGCAGCCAGAGTATTTTTATTTTATGTGTAACGAAAGATGTTCTTGGCCTTTCTGTTCAACAACAGGACGAATGGATTTCTTCATTCTCGAAGAAATATGTAAAATAATCCCTTAGAAGTCTAAAGAGATATGTTTGTTCAAAGCATTTAAAATGTTATTTTAATCAAAGGCACAAAGCGGTCTCCATGCTGTGTCAGCTGCAGCAGACCGTCCGTTTAACAAACCATTGTGGACGTCCTTCCCAGCCCGTTTTCCTCTTTCCCTCCTTCCTTTGGTACCAACTTTGCTTTTCTTGCCTTTAAAAAAATTTTAATAAAAAAGGAAAGATTAAAGAATAAAACTTCAGTGGCTCAAATGTATAAAGTAATTTAATATGGTGGGAGCATTAATTATTTTAGCTTAATTGAATTCTGAGGACTGCAGCCATTGCAGCTCTGTAGACAAGCCCTGTTTATTATTTCTCTGTGTAGATTAACAGTAAAGGAAACACAGATAACTTTCAGTTATTTATTGTAAAATAAATGTGTCAATTCATGTGTAAAGCAAGCTGCTCAAAGATAATTGAGTCTTTATATTTTAAGAGGGGCCTAGGAGTCTCAGGCGCTTCTCCGCCCAGGCTTCCGGAAATACGCACAGCTGTTGCCATGGCCCTGCCGCGGTTGGCTTTGCCGGGCGCCCTGCCCTGCCTCTTGCCGTGGCTGCACAGCGGCCCTGAGACCCTCCTCCAGGCCCTGCTGCTGGCCCTGGCCTTTGAGGGGCTCTGGCTTTGGCCCCCCGGCATGGTCAGGGGGTCCGTCTGTCCCGGACCCTCTGGCCTCTGTTTCTGGAAGGTGGCTGGCTCCCCTGGTGGCTTCAGAAGTGGATGAGAACACTGGCCTGTCAGGGTGTGGCTTCTGCCCACCCTCACGTGTCCCCAGGCTGAAGGCGGTTTGGGATTTGGTCAGTTGTCCCCCCGGGCCGTGGGCCCGTGTCCGCCCTTCCTGGGGCAGTCGTCCTGGAGGTGGGCACAGACGAGGCTGTGCTTGGTGTTTTTCACAGAGCCCAGGGACAGAGGTAGAAGGAAGCAAGACGTTTCTGGAGCACTGTCTCTGGGGTGTCATTTCACCCACTTGCTTGCTCGTTCACTAGTGACCGGGCACCCGTGGTCCTCGTCCTTCCTGGGCCCCCAGGGCAGGCGAAGGTGTCTCCTGTGGGAAAGCGGCCCGGAGTGAGCTGGGAGCCGCCGGACTTGTCCTGAGTGCTGTGAGCTGGCCTTGTCCTCCGAGTGGGCCGAAGTACCCTGGGGCAGGGTGGAGCTGGCAGCAGGTTGTGGTGGTCCTGGAGCTCTGACTCAGCCAGGCAGCGCCTCTGCTCAGCCTCGGGGGGATTTTGTGCGTTGCTCAGATCCCTGCCTGTGGCCGGCCTTGCCTCGTCAGGCACAGGCTCCGCTGGAGGAGGGAGGGCTTGAGTACTGGGGTTTGAAGGTCACGTGCAGCTGTGGGGAGGGGCACAGCTTGGCTTCACACAGGGACCTGCCAGCCGTGGGCAAGTGCCTTGACTTCTTGAGCTTCGGTTTCCTCTTGTGCAGCACAGGTGATGGGGTGTTTATGACGTGTGCCCGGCACATGGTAGACACGCGAGCTGCTCTGTGCCTGTCTCGGGCTGTGATGCCTTTTCTGGGCCTGGAGTAGCCTGTGGAGGCCTCCTTGGAACAGGGCTCTTGTCAGCGTGGGGAGAAGCTTCCATGGGTCCCTGGATCCCAATCTGAGCAGCAGCAGCAGCAGCAGAATGTGGCGAACTGCGGCTCGTGTCCACCCTGCTCTCCTTTGTCCCGGCCCTGTCACATTTGCCGCTGGCTTCGGGGTCTGTGTGTCTCCTAGTGGAATCCTAGTTCCCACCACCGAAGGAGTCGCTGGGGAGGAGCGGTCGGCTTCGCTCAGAGGCTGCTCCCCCACCCCAGATGTCCGCGTCCCGAAATGCGGAGACAGGCAGCGCATGATAGGAGGCTGCAGCCGGCCCGCTGCGCCGCCGCTGCCTGTCTGTGGGAGGGTCAGGGCGGAGCCTGGGCTGCTCGGAGCAGGTGGGGTGCAGTCGAGGTTTGCTGGGGGGGTTGTCCCGGCGGCTCGATGCTGAACAAGATGTGTTGCAGGAGTGTTTCACAGGAGCCCGGGATTTTCATGCCACTCTGCAAATGTTGGCTTCAGACTTCGAAATAAAATAAATGGGAAAAAAAGTATTAGCTTGGCCAGTGGGAGAAACTCAATAACTTGCTTGTGCTGGAAAATGGAGATAAATACCACTGGCAGGTTGTCTTAAAAAACTTGCATTTGATCTATTTGGAGTTGTTATTTTCCCTCTAAATTAAGATTAGTTAAATCCATGTGCGTCCTGGTATGGATTATCTCCTTTTATTATTAAGTTGTGACAGCTAATTATTAGCTCTGCACTGAGGAATAGGCCGAGTTCGGGGGGGGGAGTGGCCCTGGGCTCTTCAGGGGCTGGGGGTTGGCAGTGACCTCAGGGCTCGGGCAGGGTGGCGTGGAAGAGGGCTTCCACCTGCTGTACCTCATTGTGCTAGCTGGGTTTCTTCAGTGCTCTCTCTCACTCAATCCAGAGATAGATGCTTCTGATCTCATGCGAATTTGGGCTCAGAGAGGTTAAGGGCTGTGACCAAAGCCACTGGGCAGCAGGAAGTCGGACATGGGTCTGGCTGGACCCCTTGGGTGTCAAGGAGTCAGAACTTTGAGGGACAGGAATCCCATCCACCTGGGTGGCAGCCAGTCATGGCGAGTGCTGCCCCAGACACGACCCTTTGTGGGTGCAGCCAGGAGTCCTCAGGCCGCTGGGACCCTTGACCCACAGCCCGGGACCTCCTCCCGTGCTCAGTCGCTTGCCTGGTGAAGGTGGGGCAGAGGCAGGTGGCTGCAAAGATAGCGAATAAAGTGGGAATTTGGGTGGGCTTGGGCTAGAATTTCTTTTGATCTATACACAATTTGTTTTGCAGTTTTCTCTCCTGTACACATGAATTGCTTCTTTTCTTTTGTGGAACTCTATTTTTGCCACTGACTGCTGTATGCCGCTGCCAGCTGTGGTGCACCTCCCCAGGTCTCGGCTTCCTGTGTGCACGGCGGTCCTGTCTTTAACCCTGGAGGGCAGCTCTGGGCCCATGAGGGGGGCTGGCCTCTGCTCTCGCTGCCCACCCTCCAGTACTCACCCGTGTAGGGAGGGACACACCTGAGCCGGGTGGAGTGGGCCCAGAGCCACTGCCCAGCCTGGGCTTGAGGCAGCGTGTCCCCGGGGGCTACTTTTCCCAGGAGGCCCGGCACAGCTGGTCAAAGGCCACACTAGATACTGTAGCACTGTGTTGCAAATTTTATTGTTTTTAAGTAAAAAAAAGGACAAAGAAGAACTGGCTGACTAGTTTTTTATTTTTATTTTTTTCCTTTTTGAGAAAGGGTCTCGCTTTGTAGTATTTTGTTTTGTTTTTGATGCAAGGTCTTGATATATATGTCTTTCGGATGGCCTTGATCTCAGTATGTAGCCCAAGCTGGCCTGGAATTTGTGGCAATCCTCCTGTCTCAGCCTCCTGAGTACTAGGGTTATAGGCATTAGCCACCAACACCTGGCTGTTTTTTTCTTTTTCTTTTTAAGCATGACACTTTATCTTAGGGTTTTTTTTTTTTTTTTTGAGACAGGGTCTCCCTTTGTAGTTCAGGCTGGCCCTGAGCTCACTGTGGTGCCCAGGCAAGCCTCGAACTCAGCAATCCTCCTGTCCCTGCCTCCTGAGTGCTAGGATTATAGACGTGAGCCACACGCCCGGCCATTGTTAGGTTTTTTTATTTGACGATAAATAGTTAGCAGCTGATTTTAGTTTTTTTATTAGGCATTTGACAGGGTTTTTTGTTTTTGGTTGTTGTTAATTTTCATGCCTGACTAAAGCATGGCCACCAGCTCTAGAATCTGTTGCAGTGGGCTCTGCTCTGGTTGTTGCTTATCCATAAAAACAAGGCAGCCTGGCTGTCACCCCTGCCTTTGGGGTCATCTTGTAACCGGTGGGCGACAGAGATGAGTTTTTCCAAGTCAGGTTCTAATTCAGCACAGACGCACTGGTGTTTAGCAGGTGCCAGCCGCGGCTCTCTGGCTGTGCCGTCCCCTCCGCCTTGCAAGGCAGGTGCCTGAAGATGACGCAGCCAAGGCAGAGATGTTACTTGTTCAGGGTTACGTGGTGCTAAGCGGAGGCCCAGGGTGGCATGGCTCCTCTGCGTTGCCCTCTGCAGTGTGGTGAGCTGGGGCTGTCATGGGCTGTCCAGTCTCCACCCCACAGAAGCAGGAAGTTTTCTTACTTTCACTCTGTTGACAAGGTAACTGAGTCATGGGGCAGTGGCGAGCCTGCCCGGCCACCAGAGAGGCACTGGCTCTTCCCGGGTGGCCTCCCAGCTGCCCGAGGCCCCCGCGGGATCTTTCCCTGGGCCCTTTCTTCTGGGGTCTGTGCAGGGTGGTGGTACACTCCTGTCCCACAGTCCTGTGGCTTCTGTGTTGCTGTCCAGACCTAGATAGCATCCTGTGGCTGACATGCTGTGTGCCCTGCATGGGCCCTTTCCCTCTCTGGGCTGAATCCTTCTGGGTGGAAATATGAGAAGGGACCACTAGTGGTTTCTCACAGCTGCGACAGCAGGGTGGGGTGGGGGGGGCTGGGGGGGCGTCTGTGGCTTCCACCTCCATCTCCTTCCCGGGCAGCAGCCCTGACTTACTACTCACTGTACCACCAGGTACGCCGAGCAAGGAGGGGCAGGGAGAGGTCAGGGAACCGGGTCTTGCTCCCCAGTGAAGCCCTTCTGCACTTGAGCCCAGGCCTGCCCTGCTGTCGCATCTGTGTGGTTGGTTTGTGAACAGCGTCCCTGACTGTACGACCTCCGAGTCCCACGAGCCCTGGCCCACCCTGGCTCAGAAAGTGCTTGGCAGTGGCCAGCAGCCACCTGGCCTGCCCGGGCAGCCTGGAAACTGGGATCCAGGCTCCCTGAGGTGGAAAACAGCAACCGGATGGCCTTTTGTGGGAGGTGTGAAGTCAGACTCTCCACTGCTGGGTCAGCAAGAAGGCAGCCCCTCCTCTGGGCGGAAGATGTTTGGGGTCTGGGCTGCAGTCCCGATCCGAGGGGCTCTGGTGGCTTTTGGGTGGCCTCTGCCGACACAGCCCGGGTGCAGGTGGGGTCTGTGCCCATCCTGCTTGTGCAGACCCTGCAAGCTGGGGCTTGGACTGTCCCTGAGATAGGACGTCTGCCTGTCCTCGTGTCAGAACACGCAGCCGCCTCTGAGTGCTGGAGCCAGGTCATTCTTGAAGGTCAGAGAGGCTGTGTCTCTCGCTTCCTCTGGGTTAGAGGGGTTCTCCCTTGGTGCTGGGAGTCAGGGTCAGCCTGGCCTGGCCCGGCCCGTCTTGCCCTTAATGTGACAGCAGCTCGGACCCTTTTCTATCACAGAGGAAACAAACAAACCTCCAGTGACCTCTTCCCACCTCCAGCAACCGGCTCAAATCCTCAGGGCTGCAGACCCACAAAAACCGAGTTCTCTCTTGGGGCTTGAAAGGCTTCTCCCTCCCACCTCGTCGAGTTCAAAGCCAGCCAATTAAGCCTAAACTGCAGTCCTCCCCTTGCCTCGATGGCTTGTAAAACTTTCCCTGCAAGCAGGGCGACTCTATTTGCTGGGAGAAAGAGCTATGTAATTTCCCTGACCTGGCCTTTACTTTGGGGAGAAAGGGAATGAGAGAGGACCCATTTCCACAAACAGCCGGTGCCGAGGTCGCAGCCCAGGTCTGCACTCCAGGCTCGGGTCGTGGGTACCGCAGTGCTGTGGGGGGCGGGGAACGCTCCCACGGCAGGCCACGGGGGTGGGGTGGATGTAAACATTTCCTCGCTCCCCTATGGCCCATCCGCTCCCTCGAAACCGGAGCCACCAGTGCTATTTCTCGCGTGCCCCGTGACTCTTGCGAGGCTCTTCCTGCTCCGCCGCCGACCTCCTCCAGCCTCTTCCCAGCCCTTCCCTCCCCACACCGCGCGCACCCCTGCTGCTCAGAATAGGGGGCAGAGACAGCTCCTCCCCCAGGCTTGGCGTCGTGGGACTTCATCCCGCCCTCAGGGAGGCTCCGGGGCTGGGGCTCCTCAGCGCCCCTTAGCCGCCCAGCCGGGGTACACAGTGGCCTCCCTCAGCGCTGGCGGGGGGGGGGGCGCGGCGCCTCCCGGCGGCTCGCGGGAGGCTCGCGCCTCCCGGACCCTGAAAACTTGGAGATCGCGTCGAGGGCCCCTTTGGCGCGTGGTGCCCCTTCGGGCGCCGGCCGAGACCCGATGAGGGTTCCGAGGCCTGCTCCCCAACCCTGGGGTGTGCCGGGGCGGCCTCGCCGTTGACCTCCAGCCTGCGTCCGAGGCGCGCGGCCGTGTACTCCGGGCCGCCTCTCGCCTGTCCTCCCCACTTCGGCGACTGTGCCTTCCGGGCGGGAGCGCCGAGGGCTCCGGGCCCGCCCGTGCATAATTCGGGGGTTTAATGGGCCAGCTGCCCGAGCCGGGCGCCGGGGGCGGGAGGAAGCAGCTGACCCTGCCCGCGTCTGGCCCCTCCTGAAGGCGCGCTCCTTTCTTCCTCCCCGGCTGGCTCCCCTCCCCCTCTCGGCCCGGCCCGGGAGGCGGGGGTGGGTGGGGTGGGGGCGAGTGGAGGGGCAGTCCGCGGGGAGGGGCGTCCTTCGCGAGTCCGCGCACTGACTGAGTCAGAGCCGCCACGGGCCGGCTCCCGTTGGGGTTGGAATGCAGGTTTCCCCAAGTCTTTCTTCCCCGACATCCCCCACCCCTGCGTCCCCGGGTGGCCCCCCAGCCCAGCCTGGGCCCTGCGAGCACGCCCCTGGCCCCGGGCCAGCCCCTTTCCCGGGCTACGGGCGGAGATGGATGGAGGCGGAGACCCAAGGTCAAGGGCGGGGAGTCCGCCGGCCGGGGGCCCCTTTTGTGCAAGCCGGCCGCCCCTCCTCCACCAGCCGCCCCTTCCCAGTCTCCGGGAGAGCACCTCGGCGGGGACCTTCCCGGGCCTGGGGAATTGCATTCACGACCCCTGGAAACTGCCAGCGGCCCCCTGTCCGGCATCGCCCGGCCTGCTTGCTCTGGTGGCATCTGCCGCGGGTCTGGCGCGAGCAGGGATCCCCTCTCCCGCTGCAGCGTTACTGGGCAGGGACGAGCAGACCCAGGTGAGGCCTGGAGATGAAGGAGCCTCCAGAGTCCTTGTGCAGTTTGGTTTCGCAGGGAAACGGGCACGCCCCGAAATGCTTTTCCTTGGGGGAGAGAGAGGGAGCCTGCTCTTAGAGGGGGGAATCCTGGGGCCGAGACTTCCGAGCACTTAGGACAAAAGTGTTTTCCCAGTTGTGTGCGGAAGGGGCCCTCCGCTGACCGGGGCACAAAGCCTGCGGACCGAGGTAACGTCAGCTCTCCCTCCAGCCTAGGCTTCTCTTGCCATGTGGCCCCCCCCCCAAAGAGAGATGGTATGCAAAGGGTCACCTTACTAGGAACCTCTTTTATTTTGGTTCTAAAAAATCGGCCTCCAATGGTTTGAAGCATTCCAACAGGCCCTTCAAGGCCGGGAAAAGCACTGGTTGGACTCCGGTGTGCCTACCACACAGCTCTTAAGGAAATGCTTAAACATTTGCCCAATGCTGTTACTCTGGAAATAAAAATGTTTGTCCATGGGAGATTAAAAGTTTACTTTCACCATGACAGCGTTTCCAGCCTAGGATTGGACTCATATCTCTATTCTCTATTATTCAGAAATAAGCCTGAGCCAGGCAGAACAGATATGCTGTAACAGGCAGGTAGTTTAAAAAATATGTATGTGTATATACATAATATGTATATATTATATAGATGTGTATATATTATATAATACATGTATATTATTTATATATCATATATTATGGTATATATAATATATATGATTTATGATATATGATATATATATATGATTTGGGTCAGAAACGCTATATTGCACTTTTTGTGTTGTCTGGAAGCTGTGTAAATAATACCTTCCTGACATTTTGAGTAAGAGTTGCTCTTAAAAAACAAAACAAAACAACCCCAGATTTAGCTAATCTGAATTTTGAGCAGCCAGCTTCTTCTGCTGGAGGAGTCTGGAGGTATTTGTCAATTTATTTGTTGAAAGGGCCTATGGAAAAAGTAACCAATTCAACACTTGGGAACTCAAAGCTATTGCCAGTCCCGGACAGGAAGGTTTTCATTATCTGCCTGAACTTGCTTGTCGATTTCTCAGACGTCCATTTATAGCAGCTCCAACAAGATAGAATCTGCCTTTGAATATCTGTAAATATGGGTGAAGATCACAGTCCGGAACTCATAATGGGCCGAGACGAAACGGCAGATTCTCTTGTTGGATTAATATTTATGTTACTGGAAGATTCCTTTACAGAAAGAGAGATGAAACGCTAATTGTGTGTGTGTGTGTGTGTGTGTGTGTGTGTGTGTGTGTGTGTGTGTGTGGTGGGGCCTCATCCTAGGTCTCTGTAGTTCACTTAGGGGGTGCATAGTTGTGGATTTTCGGAGACAGTGCGTGTGCCGGAGGTGACTGTTGACATTTTCTTCGAGGGCGGTGTCCTGTGGTGGGCTGACTCGAGGGCTGTGCCTCTGAGGCTGCTGCCAGTTTAACGCGCTTTCTTTGCTTTGACAACTCAGCAGTGACAAAGATTAGGCACAGTTTCTCCTTCTGGGTTTGGGTTAAGTGAGGGCAGAGTCCTGGAAGCTTCTGTCTGGAGTCTTCCACCAGGACAGCCTGAAGACCCTGGCCTGCCCACCCCATCCCCAGGTCAGTGCCGGAGCCCTGAGTATCTGCAGGCCATTTTGCCTGGCTTTGTTCGGTAGCTCTGTGTGTGGGATTTGCTTGGAAATGGGGAGTTTTGTCTACTGGACCTTGTTGAATTTCATCCAGTTGAACTGGTAGCCAAAGGGATCTGAGAAGGAAGTGTTGGAAAGGGCTGTTAAACATCTTCCATTTTACTGCCTTGAGAAAACTAGATTTCTTACAGGATTTCCTCCAAGTGTGGCTTCCCAGTGTGGTTCCTGAGTCCTGGTTAGACGCTTGATAAATATTTGTTGTCACTGGGACTTCAGGGGCCAGCTCGGGTTAAGGCACAGATTCCAGACCCTGGCTCACGCCTGGCACAGCCTTGAAGGTATTTACTTCCTGAACAGCCTGGGCAAGATGCCTCCTGGTTAGTGTCTTCATCTATAGAATGGGGATGTGCAGGTCTTTACTGCCTGTCACCTTGAAGAGATGAGCACACCATTCGGCAGGAGTGAAGCAATCGGTGATTTCAAAGACAGACGTTGTGAAAGTGTACTGCTCAGGCTGTGGGGGTGGGGCGAGTAATTTGCGAAGGGGAAAGGAATCACACAGCTGCTTGTGCAGGGCGTCATTTGTAATGTGGGGAGGAAGAGTGAGGGGCTTCGGGGAGGGGCTGAGGCGGGGAGAACCTGGATTTTCAGTGTCGTGTGCTGATGCCCGCAGGAAACACCCTCCTGCCTTCCTCTTTCATGTTAGAGGAGGCGGGCTCCTTAGTATCATTGGAGACTGCCGCGGGGTCAGGGATCGCAATGCGGGGACTAGTTGTTGCCCTTGAGCCGAGTACCCTAACCAAGGTATTTTCCTGAGAGGTGGTTTCTAGCCCCGGAGGGAGGGGAGCAGGACTGTGATTTGGCTTGAGAAAGCAGCATACAGCAGGCAGCCTTTAAGTGCACAGTGCAGGTGCTCCGTGCAGGTGAGGGAGGAAATCGATGCAGGCTGGTGGGGGATATTCTCCTTTTTCTTTCCCTGCCACCTCTCGAAGCTAACAAACATTGGCATGATACCTACAGAGTGCACAGCTGGCTGCTATGAAATGGTACCTTCACCAGGGAAAAGCAGGCCTCGAGTGGAATGTTGGGGTCTGTTTTACTTTTTGGTTGCTTTTCCTTCACAGAGCCTCGGTTGCTTTTTCTCCAGCGAAGGCTCAATGACCTGAATCGGGTTTTTAGTCTGAGTACCCGGGGGGTAGGGTCCGAACCTCTCGGTTAGTCTGGCTGCCTAGAAGCTGCCTTGCTGCGTCATAGCCTGATGGGCCAGGTCTCTGGCCTGAGTTTGGTGTTGGGGGGTGAGTGTGCTTTTCCCTTCCCTCCCTGGGGGGATTGACAGAGCCCCTGTTCCGGGGTCTGACCTGGGGTGGGACGGGGGGCTGCAGATCCTGAGGCTGCCTTGCGGCCAGAGGTGTCTGCTGCTCCTTAACTGAATACAGGGCTGAGTGAATGCACGTGGGCACCTGAGAGGATGGGCGCGGGAGGCACGATGCTCCTGTCGCTGCCCTGGCTGGACCTGGGATCCCGTAACCTCCCAGCCCCCGTCCAGCCCACAGGGTTTGCAGGAAAGGTGGAGAAGCACAGGACAAGATTGTGCGGCGCCTGTGTAAATACTGTTTGTGTGAACTGGCTCTTCCATCTTTTGTTAGTGGCAGCTCGTTAATTAGCCAGCAGAGGAGCGCTGCCTTCTTCTGACACATGCGTGTGTCTTGGAGTGGAACATTCTTGTTCTCCCAAAACTCTGACCCGGACTATTCAGAAGCCTCTACAGTGCCGCTGCTGCCCCTTCTCTCCCGGTTGTCTTCCCTGCCCCCCCTTCAGTCCCCTCCCGGTCACCCTTCTCTTAAGCCCAAGTGGGCTGGTAGTGGAGTGGAGGACAGGCACATTAAACACAGCTAAATAAATCATGTTTACTCTTGGCGTTCTTGGTAGTGAAAAATCTGTTGGCTGTTTCGACTTCCTTATTTCTCAGCATTTGCTTCCTACCTGTTTTTGAGCACATGCCCAGAAATAGTAGTTTTGTCAAATGAGGGGATAATGCCAGCCAGCCTCTCTTGCTGCCAAGGAAGCTGCTGGATTTTGCAAAACAGAGTGACGTTTTTTTAGTGACACTGATTTTTTTTTTCAAAGAAATTAGGATGTAAAAGAAGGGTATTAAAATGCACTTAGGGAAGGAAAATAAAGCAGCTACCAAGTGAGCCCTGCCGCTCAGAGGCCACAGCAAGTGGGTTTGGAGAAGGGAAGTTCTTTTTTATGTGCGCTTGGCCTCTCCAAGGGCAGCTGGCGGCGGTCGGACACCGAGCGGCTGCTCTGGTCCCAGAGAGCTGAGTCAGGCCCTCTTCACGTCAGCCCCAAGACTTCATTTTCTCTGCCGTTTTGGTGATGTGTTCCAGGAGTTTTTTCTTTTTCTCTCTGGCTTGCTTCTGTTTAGTTTTGAGGCCTCCTGGGCCCTGCTGGCTGCTTCCTCCGAGGTTTCCGTGAAGCGTCTTGGCCAGACCTGGGTTTGGAGCTTGTGGGATTCCTCTCTCCTCGTTTGTCCGTGAGATACGGCCACATCAGTGATGCTGTTTTAGGGGCGTCTGAAAAGAAGTCATGTGGGTGACGGGGTGCTCTTTGCAGGGCATGTGACTTCCTGGGTAATTACGGCCACAGACAGACTCGCAGATTGAAACAAAATTCGCGAACAATTTCAAAAACGAGTAAGTGGTCAGTAAACCCCGGGCGCCCCTGAAGGGAGGGAGGCCTTTGGCCTGGCCTGCCCAGTGTCTGCGTTCCTCTTGTCCGTGGCCCTGGCGCTCCAGCCCGGTGTCAAAGACAGCAAGGAAGAAGAGATGACAACAAAATCAAAGTCGGCGTGCCGCGACCCCCAATTTCTAGTGGGAATACTCTGCAACAGAAATGATATTTCCACCGAGGACTGCGGGGCCAGTTTCTTTAATTACATTAAATAGCGGTATAAACCTCAGATGAACGTAAACCTCTGTTGCAGCGGCGTCGCCAGCGAGGCTCGATGGAAGCCTAAGGAGCAGTGTTACTGGTGTTAATGTGCTAACAATCTTTATTAAATTAATCCTGCAAAGTGTTAATTTTTACAAATTTTGTTGTGCACACACTGCACGGCACCTCTGGCGTGTTAGGAGATGAAAATGGATTTCACGTCAAAAATAAGTCAGAAGCGGCAGCTGTCAGACTGCTCCCTTACAAGGAAATTTGTGATTTTTTTTGCCGTCAAATGTTACCGTGCTGAAAAGAAGGTTCACAATATGTATATTAAATGCCATCTACGTACAGAAAACCCAGTTAAAGGAGCTACTAGGTTGAAAGTAATTACAGGCCTGTTCAATTTTTTAGTCAGTGACATTTTAGACTTAGCTTAGAAACATAAAGAGGCCAGAGAAAGATTTTGTTCTTACGTGATGGAGTGCTTTGAACCTCAGTGTTCTGCGTATCCATTAGGAAAAGGAGAGAAGGAAATGAAAGGGAGAGAAAGACTCCATCATCTATACAGTCCAGGGAGAGCACATTTGTTTGATAAGGGAAGTAGAGGTCAATTGCTTATAGCTGATGAATGCATGTAAAACAAAATATGCATTTAAACGGTAGCAGCATCCCTATTGTTACAATTTGGGCATTTCTCTCCCTTTTAACTTTCTGTTAACCACGTTTATTTCCCTTCCATTTAAAATGAGGCACCCTGCTGGCCGGTGCTGCCCAGGTAGCATTCTGTGGTCACTGCGAGGCCGCGAGATGTGTCAGGCTGCATTCCACAGGGCCCTGCACCTGAGCTCAGCCCCTCCCCCTGGCTGTGAGTCACCAGCCACCCTGCCCGGCATGCCAGTAGTTCCTTCCTTCGTGATCTTTTGATTGGCTGTGCTGCGTTATTTTCATTCTTAATTCCTCAGGATTCTCACCGTGCAGACTTCCTTCCCCTTCTAGTCATTCTGTCGCCCTCTCTGTGCACAGTACTTGAGCAGAAGCCAGGAAAGGAGTTCGTGGGACTTGGAAGCACAAGGACTTCCTGAGCGCACCAGTTTTCAAACACGCATTCTGGAGGGCGAGGTTTTCACCCGGGGCAGCTCAGCATTTATGTTCAGGTTGTTCGCGCCGGGCCCTGCAGCTGCTGAGGGGAAGAGAAAGGAGCCCTTCGTTTAAAACTCCCCCTACGCACCAGCTCTGAAGAGTCCTTTCCTGGTTTGTTTCCCTCCTGTGACATGTGACTTCTGTCTTCTAGATTTTCCTCCCCTCCAGTTCTAAATGAATGGGAAATGTGGCATCAGGTCTAATGGTTGCCTGGCCGAACTTGTCCCTGGAGTCTGGCCTTTCATTCAGTTCTGTCAGGGCACAAGCTGCAGCTCCTCCGTCTGCCTGCGGAGAACGCAGATTCAGCCCTGGGTTTTACTTCAGTTTGTTGTTCACTTTGTCCACCGGGGCTTCTGATGGGTATGTGTAGTACGCTGTGTGTTGCTCTGGGTGCAACCAAAGATAAAATTACCAAAAGTTCTTGGGCAGCTTGTGAAGGCAGAATATGCTAAGGGATAAAACAACAACCCATTTTCTAATCAGGTCAGAAATCAGGCGGAAGGGGACCTTGCTCCGCTAAATGTTGGCTGTTTGTGCTGATGAGACTCCGGGAACTTGTCCACCCCGGTTTTGTCCTTGGCTTCCATAGACTCCAGGCAGTGCAGGGAGACATTTTAACACATTTGCCTCACTGATGTGTGTGTGTGTGTGTGCGCGTGTGCACGCAGTTTCTCTCTATATTGCAGATGTGCATGTACACACTTTTCTATCAGACGCTCCTGCTGGATCATGGGCCCAGTCTGATGGGACCAGCCTGCTCAGGTTACACCGGGGGGCTGAGCTTCTCTGCTGGCTGTATCCCGGGATGCACTGGCTGTAGCCCCAAGTGGTTGTGGCTATTTGCATCCAGCAGTTTGGAGAGCTCTGGGGGGTTCATTTAGCAAAAGGAGAAGTCCTGGCTGGGCTGGAAGCTCTCCCTCGGACGCCCACTGGGGGTCTGGAGCAGTGAGCCCCCGCTGGTGAGCCTCCTCTCTGCCTCCGGTAGTTCAGAGGAGGTGATGCAGGAGGCGCTGCTTCGTCCCGGTGGGTGGCTTAGGGAAGGGCCAAGGCATGGAACTGGCAGCGTGATCTCGCCGGTCCGTGGCCCAGGTGCTGAAGGGGACCCGCTGCCCCGGAGGAGTTCATGCCTGGCATCTGGAGGAAAGCGGGATCGGCAGCCCCTGAGACAGGTGCTCCTGTACCCGGGGTGGCGTGGCCCATACGCGTGCCTCTAGTTGCTAGACGCAGGCAGGCACCTACTGGGGAGGGGAGAACGTTCCTTTTCTAAGCCCCGGAGAAGGCCGTTCATGCTGCTGGGGGCGCCACCTTTCCTTTCCTTGCCTGTCCCTTTGCTGGGACACAGTGAAAATAGTTCTGAGTGGTGAGGCATTGCCACAGACTTGGGGATGCGGGAGGAGGGGCGGCCAGGCTCAGGGTCCAAAGGGATGTGCTTCTGGCCTCCCCTGGGCGGGCAAACGTTCTGGGGTGGGTTTGGGAAGATGCCCAGCTGCTGCACAGGGTGATGGGCGGAGAATGGGCGGTCCCTGGGTGGTCGCGGGATGTGGCAGTAGGGGTGAGCTCAGGTTGAGAGAGACTGCAGCCAGCCTCCCCTGGCCCTGCACCCCTCACCCCACGTCAGTCCTAAGTCCAAGGGCCCAGGCCGCCCTTTCACCGGCATCTCTGCCCCACCTGCCAGCACCTGACTGTCAGCGACCCTTAGAAAAGGCCAAACCTGGAGGTGAACTGTGTTCTTAGGTCCCTCATGTAGCAACCCCGAGGGGGCTCGCCAAGCCCAGCCCTGCCAACCTTGGCGCAATCTCCTCCGTTGTTGGGACTCGTCTTCCAGCGGCACTTACACATTCACCTCCGAACCCTGGTCCCAGACAGGAGGGCACCAGAGACTCGTGAAAGTCCTTGTGGCCTCCGACTTAGAACAAGGCGGCCGAAGTGGAGGTTGGGACTCGGGGAGCCCCGGCTGCCTGCACAGAAACCCCTCCGCCCCCGTCACTGTGGGGCAGCCGCTTGCACCCTAGGTCTGTCCTGGAGACTCGTCCTGGGCTGGCTGGTTTTCAGGGCATCTGATGGCTTCCTGTGAATGCTTCGATTCGATTTCCCTTTCCGTTTGGTTTTACTCTTATTATTTTTGACTGTGAAATGAAAAGAAAGTTTCAGCCATTGCAGGTTCAGGTTCCAACAGCTTGGTAATTAAAAACTAAGAAAAAAAATAAAATCATACCTGTGGAGTGGAGGAATTTCTATTTTGAGCCTCCCCCTCCTAAGACTTGTGTAGCTCTGAAATTGAGCGACAAAGAAGGTTCTTTAGGCTCCGCTCTCTTCCTGAAGTCTCAGCTCCCCCTTCAGCACCCCCCCAAAAAAAGGGAGAAAGAGACAAATGATAGGAAGGCCGGGTCTTGTCGGGTGAGTACCCTGTGTACCCAGTGCCTGTCTCATTTAAGGTGGCATTCCACTTCTTTTAAATAGGAAATTGCCAAAATGGATGTCATCGGCTGCTAATTAGATGTATTTTAACTACAGGATCATTTTACCAGCTAATACTGTTATTATGTGCTTCAGTGTGAACCCGTGGTGGAGCTGTTAGTCGGAGAGCGTGGCCTTAACACATAGCTCGTGGAGGCTGCAGGGCCCGTGGAGGCCCCTCCTCTGGGTGGCAGCTGGTCATGGGGTAGTTTTGGTCCTGAAGATGCCCACGCCAGGCCTGTGCTGAGGGCTGCAGTCCTCTGATGCTGCAGTTTTTCCTGCTCTGACTTTATAATCTGTGTTTAGACCAGGCCTGAGTCTGAGGAGGCCCCAAAATGTCCAGGTTGTAGGCCCCAGTGGTCACTCGTCCTCTTCTGGAGTCCTGGTCCTCAGCACACAACCCCATGTGCTGTTACCAGGCCGATATCGAGCCTGGGGTTTCAAGACCGAGTTGGCAGGCGGCACCTCCATCTTCTCTCTCCAGCAAACCGGAAAAAGAATCCTAATTTTCTGTCGGGGGGAGGAGGCAGGCTGGATAGGGATGATGATTCTTAGATATGAGCCATGCATTTGACTTCCTGCTATTTCTCCCCCTCCCTCGGTGCACAGCATTTTTATCATCCTTAAGACAAAGTAGCTGGCAAAATATTTAAGCGATCAGAAAGGAATGTTTTTATTTGCCCGCGTGTGAATTGGGTTATCTGCTTATCTTGTTTATGAAATTTGGGGCTGCCTTTCCCGCACAGTATGTTCGCCTCTCAAATCTTCCCCGGCTCCCATTTCCATATTTCTGCGTGCTTGTTCTTTGTTAATCACTTGGCAAGCGCTTATTTGAATATTAAAAATTTCTTTAATCATCAAAGGCAGGAGCACAGTCTCATGAATATTCATATTTTCCCCCCTCCTCAGACTGGATTCTAGTTCATTACCCTGCAGTAAAAGCCAAACAGCCATCAATCGCCCTCATTACAGGCTCTGGCGTTTTGATTGGCTGCCGCTGCCCAGAGCTTTTTATTTTTAAAAATTTTCCCCTTCTCCTATGAGCTGTCTTGTACCTGCCAACAACGCCCCCTCCCCCCCAAAATCAACAATGCAAGAGTAAATTTCTCTGGTTGAAACACAACTTTGCAAACTTGTCCAACAGTCCTTGTGTTTTGCTGTCACCTCTGAGCCCGCCAGCACCATCTTCCCTAGGTCTCTCGCCCCCACCGGCCCCCCCAAAAAAAACTCGAGAGAAAAAAAGGGGGAGGGGCAGGAGAGAAAATTAAATAAATAAAAAGGGAGAAACTTGAGCCTCAGAGATGAATATTTGTCAAGAGAGTTGACGTAAGTTTCATTTGCATAATGACTTTGTACTTCTGCATTAATAAAATTTGCATATGAAGCCATGTTAATTACTCCTGATCATGCTTTTTGCATTCATGCATAGTAATTTTCTCCGACTTGTGAGAATTAATGTCTTGGCATGGGGGAGGGGCGGGGGACTGTCAGGTTCCCCTGCCAGTGTCCCTCGCTCGCACGCGCTGGCTGCCTGTCTGTCTCCTGCCTTGATCTATGACTCATTTCTGCTCTATCAGTAGGAGTTCGCGCCTTGAAAAAATGTATCCGTTGAAAGGCACCAGTGGGGAGAAAAATAGAGCTCTCCTGCACAGCACAGTGTATTCCGGGCCACCTCTCTGGCAGGGAACTGGAATCTGCAGCCCTCCCAGCTGGGACGCGGCGGCGGGCAGGGCGCGCTGTCCCCGAGCCCGGGCGGGGCGTGTGCGGCAGGTTTTGTGTCCCGGCGCGGGGCGGTGGGCGTGTCGCCGGCAGCGCGCATGCGTGAGGCCGAGCGAGCTCGGAGCATCTGTCAGGCCCGGGCAAGGGAGGGGAGGTGGTGGCGATCCCTGCGAAACCTGCGCCCCCACGGAGGCGGTGACAATGAGCCGCGTCCCTCTTGGGGCGCTCCAGACGCACCGGGCCTTATTTGGAGACCTTTTGCGCACTTCTTTTAAAAGATAAAAACAGCAAGAAGGCACCTACTGATCTCAGGACGCTTGGTGTGGGCACCTTCTCCAGCCTTCCGCAGCCTCAGTTTCCTCATCCGGGAGGGGGATCGTCAAACCTATCCCACTGGGAGGCTCTGGGCCGACAGGAGATATACAGGTGTCAGTTGTTTATTTCTGTGCCCCTAATTAACGAACTTGAGTGGTAAGAAATCAAGCCAGCCAGGGTTTCTCACTTAGTGCTAGGAGCATCTTTGTCCCTCTGCCACGCGTCTTGTCCCACAGCGGTCTCTGTAGATCAAGATGCAGGGTGAATATGTGCTCATTCCCCATGATGAATATATTAATACAGAGAAAAGGAAAAAGTTCCAGAAGGGAACCAGTGTAGACCTCAACAGAAAGCATTTAAAATTTTAATTTATTTTTTGTGGGGGGGGGTTGGGGCTGGATTTCCCGGCCTCGCAGTGGCTGGGCAAGCTTTTGTTAGGGAGCGCCCCGTCTGCCAGCCCGTGGCCGTAGTGTGAAGGACCTGTAGCCTGCAGGGGAAGTTCCAGAACTGAGGCCAGATGAAGGGTTGCCACTGTGCTGACTAGATGTCTGGTTAGGCTGGGGTAACCCTGACCTCTCGAAAGTGAGGGGACTGAGGCTCTGGGAAGATGATGCCTCCGCCCTGGCGCAGGAGGGAGCTGCACACAGTCTACCTGCGGGGCTCAGGTGCTCCTCACCTGCGGTCTGGTTTCTGCCCACCTTTAAAGGCAAGCACACCCTCCGGGTGAAGGGTGCAGCTGGGCGGTGCCGTGGCCCAGAGGCCATGCCCTCGGGTTTTATTATTTTGTCTGTCTTCCTGTCAATCATGGTAGTAGGGGACTAAAACCAGGGCCTTCCCCCTGACTGACATTGCTAGCCTAATCTTTGAAATTTTTTATTCTCAGACAGTCTCACCCAGTCAATAAGTTGCTCAGACTGAGTTTGAATTTGCAATCCACCTGCCTCAGCCTCCCAGAGTGCTGGGATTATAGGTGTGGACCACCACTTCTGGCTCTTGATAGTTTTATAAGATATGGATGACATAAACTTACCCCTTTTAAATTGTACCGTCAGTGGTTTCGAGAAACTAATGTTATGCAGCTATCAGCACTGTCTAATTCCAATTCATCAGCCCCGAGAGAAACCCCTGACCCACGAGCCCTCACCCGCTGCTGCCCCACGCCCCGCAGCCTCCACTGCCTGTCTCTGTGATGCGCCCGTTCGAGATATTTCCTGACTGTGGAATCAGACCCTAGGCTGCTTCTCTGATCACGTCTGGCTTCGGTAGGAGCTGCAGAAGAGGGTTGTGGAGCTGCCCCCAGAGGAAGCCTCCCCTGCATGCTCTGCGTTGGCCCCTGGACCAGGAGGTCTCATAGTCCACATCTCCCCGCAGGTGCCCGTCAGGCTGTGAGGCCCTCTCTTCCCTCGGCACATCTTCACTGTGTGGTGTGGGACTTGCCTTCACAGGTGCTGCCCTGGCCTCATCCTTAGCCTCTCCCAGAGAAGGCTGTGATGGGGGCCAGTTCCTGCTCCGGCCCTTCTCCCTCCGGGACAGAGCCAGCCCCCTTTGTACATGGCACATCCGTGGCCAGACCGTGAACGGCTCCTGCTGGCTCTCGGCCGTGAGGCGTCGTGCTGGTGGTCTGGCTGTCCACTCACCCAGAGTCAGGGCTTGGCCTCCTGCAGCCACCAGTGGCTGGGCTGAGGCGAGGACTCAGGCTTCTCAACCTGAGGCCTGGCCCTTGTGCTCAGGACTGTGAGCTGCCCTGGTCCTTCCCTCCAGCTGTGCCAGCGAGGGAGGCGGGCCATGGCCAGGCTTCGAGACACAGCTGGGGTCACATCCTGGAGCTCCCGGGCCCATTTCCCTTGGAGGAGTGGGGATGAGCTTCCCGAGCGAGGCGGGTGTTGTGTGTCCAGCGCAAAGCCATGCCGATCTGAGAGGGGGACCACATGGGATTCAAGGCCGGGAGTGGACAGCGGCAAATGCACAGTGCCCAGTGCCAGGGCTGTCAGCAAGGACTGGCTAGCGCAGGCTTGCGGGGGTAGGTGGGTAATGTGGTGGCCGCACCAGGTCCACACCTGGTCAGGGGCTGTGAGCAGCTGGGAAAGACCTGGGTCCCTATGCAACGTGAATGCAAAATCCCCATTGTGCGGAGGGGTCTGAACGGTTGGCGTTTGCTCTGCTGCGCATCGTTGCAGGACACCCACAGCCCCTGAGCTCCTCGCTGGGCTCCTCTCACATGCCCTGATGGCCCTGATCCTGGCTCACATTCTGAGGAGGCAGGGCTACAGTATGATGGGCCTGGATGGGAATCAGGTCGTGGGGTTTCTCTGGGGCCGGTTGCTACCCAGGCCTCAGTTTCCTGGTCTGTGCATGGGGTACCTTGAGTGCCTGCCCCCTGGTGTGTTAGGCAGCGCAGCTGTGGAAGACTGACAGCTTCTGGTTTGGAGTGGGCGTGCAGGGCCCTGAGGCTTTCCTGGGGTGGGGCGACCCTGCCTGCAGCCCTGTGTCGGCTGTGAGGGGTGTGGCCTCCCCTCGGGGCTGCTGGGCCCAGCTGCCCATCACCCTGTTGATGTTTTCTTTTTGTCTCTGTGATGCTTCCCTGCTCGATTATTTACCCAGGGAATTCAGGCTTCTTCACTTGTGGTTTTGGCAAGGGCTTCACACAAATGTTTTGCCCTGGTGGTCTCTTAGCCATGTAAGATAAACGGACAAATCAAACGCAGGCCTTGCCCGCAGCCCGGGCGAGCCGGGGGGCCCTGGCCTGGCTCTGGTCCCTGCTCTTGCTGTCACACGGGGAAGTGGGGACTCACAGCCTGGGCAGAGACATGCGGAGGGGTCTGGGCAGTGCCCGGTCTCCTTGGGGCAGTGGGGAGCGCAGGATGTCGAAGCCTTTGAGAGTCCTGGGGTGCGGGTACCGCTGGCTGGGGTCTGAGGATGCCCACACTGGTCACGCCAGGCGGGAGGCTGGCGTCAGTGTCTGGACCTGGAGGCTGGTCTGTCCAAAGAGCCCGTCTTCCTATAGCAGACAGCGGTGGTCCACGATGTCCAAGAAAGGGGTGGACCAGAGTTTTGGGAAAAAATCCTCAATTGAAGCCTGCTCCAGTTTTCCCCAGAAGACCCTTCACGGGGCGGGGGGGGGTCTCTCCGGGGAGCGGGGGCCCTGGCTGTCCCCAAGTGTCCTAGCACCCTGCACGGGGTCCCAGCCCCTAGACAGTCCCACCTGGCAGCTGAGGGCGTAGGACTCTCCCCAGTGCCCCCCATCACTTTTCTGCCCCTTGCCCCCCACCTGTACCCAGTCTTACCCAGCCCTTGCGGGGCTGGCACCCCGGGGCCTCCTGCCCTCGAAGGCAGCCTGCAGCCCTGCACCCGGGGCCCTTCCCGCGCCCAAGTCCCTTGTGCAGTCCAGGGCCCGACTGACCAGTCTTTTCTATTGTTTTTTCTCCAGGGCCGTGCAGGCCTGCCCAGCTGCCAGCGGTGGCCCCTCTAGCTGCCTCCTCCTCCCTCCCTCACACATCCGCCATCACTTCACCTCTGCGGGCCCTGGGCGCACTCCCGCCCTGCTTCCCGCTGCCCTGCTGCAGCGCGCGCCCCTCGGGCGCCGGGACTCAGGGTGAGGGTCAGACGGAGGTCCCCTTTGGATGCCAGTGTCAGTTGTCAGGTAACAGACGCCGCCGCGGTGGGGGGTGGGGCTCCCGGGATGGGGGACATGGCGGGGCACAGCTGGGGACCCAAGGTGGAGACTCATGGAGAGAAGGCCACCTTTGCCCCAGAGACGTCTTCTGGGGTGCAGGGGAACGGTGAAGGATGTGGACAGGACTGCTGCTCCCCAGGTCCCCTGCCCCACCCGTCGGAGTCGCCCCAGAGGGCCCTGCCCAGCCCCCACACTTTATCTCTGGGCTGTTTAGCTAGAGCTTAATTGGATAACGCTTAACATCTGAGGTTTTCTTCTCCCCTTGCCCCGCCCCTGCCACCACCCGCCCAGACAAGGCCAGGGAGGATTCTTGGGCTGTCTGTACATCGCCAGAGCCGGCCAAAATGCTGAGTTTCTCTTTGGGACAATGTGTTGCCCATTAACTTAGAGAAGAAAAAAAAGTCTCTCCAAAGGAGATTTTTAAAAAGCTGCAGCCACGGGGCAGGAGCGAAACATTGGGTGTGTGTGTGGGAGCAGGGGCTCAGACCCCAGACCCACAGGTCTCCACCACCTCCCCACTCTGTCCAGGATGCTGTGGCCGGGGGTCCCGGGGCGTCGCACGGTTGGGGGAAGGCCTCCCGCAGCCCCTCGGCACAGCCGGGGGTGCAGCGCAGGCCTGTGGCTGGCCGAGCCAGGATGCTGACACAGGCTCACGTGGCCAGTGGCTGTCGCCTGGTTTCGTGGCAGGGGCCAGGCAGGGAGAGGGCGGCTGCAGGGCCAGGGCAGAGTCAACTTGTCTCTGCTTCGTCCCAGGCATGTCGCAGCCTTGCTCTTGACTCAGCTTGTGAAAGGAAACTGTTTTTAGTGGGTAGGTCCTGCTTTGCCTTGTTGCTGTCTCGAAGGACAATCTCTGGTGGCGCCAGTGAAAGGCCACAGGTGGCCCCTGTCCCCGGGGATGCGCTCCCTGGGCTTCCTGCAGCCTTGGGGCGCCCTGCTGCGACAGGTGTGATGTTATAGGGTCCAGCTTTCAGGGGCGTCCTGTGCTCTTACTGGCCGTAGGTGCACGAAGCAGAGGCTGCCTCACTCGGGCAGGAGCTGGAGCCGCCAGCAGCAGCCCGAGCTTCCTGTCCGGGCAGCCGCTGGGTCTCCAGGTGGTCGGGGCTCACTGCTGGCTGGGCGGGT
This sequence comes from Thryonomys swinderianus, assembly GCA_004025085.1. Lineage (NCBI taxonomy): Eukaryota > Metazoa > Chordata > Mammalia > Rodentia > Thryonomyidae > Thryonomys > Thryonomys swinderianus. The sequence continues at coordinate 926 of PVIC010004335.1, read as the reverse complement.
CTGCCCTGCGTGTCGGTGGGAGACCCCTCTTGCTGAGTGAGGGTGCCTGCCCTGTCTGGGTGGCTGCTTTGTGCTCGTGGCTTCCTGTAATTAGTGCTGCAGCCCCGCGGCCTCTCAGGGGGCCACGCTATCAGAGAGCAGCCTGAGTGTTTACGGCTGGACTCGGTCAAGTTCTGCGTGTAGAAACATGATCTGCTCGCCAGCGGCACACCGCCGGGGTTTGCTTAACCCTCTGCTGGCTCTGGCCTCCTTAGAAGCTGCCAGGGCAGTTGGCCAGGGGGCTGTGCGCCTCCCGCAAGGGCTAGGCCTCCTGGCAGCTGTGTGTCCTGCCAGGCAGGAGCTGTTGCTGTGTCCTGTTTGCAAAAGGGGGCGGGGACAAGGCTCGGGGCTGAGCGGCTGGGCCGAGGTTGCAGAACTGGAATCTGTCCTGGAACCTTCCCGAGGAGGACGAGGTGCTGTCGCTGCCCCCCCAGCGGCACCGCCTCTGCCTCTGGCCATGGAGGAAGTTCCCTGTCCCAACACCCTTCTCCGTCCCTCTGAGGACCACCCCTGGGCTCCTGAGGCTTCCTCCCCCTCCCCTGTGCGTCCCTATCTTACTGGGAGCTGTTTCCCGGGCTCCCGGTTTGTAGGCCCCGTGTGAGGTCAGGTGGAGGCAGGCAGGTGGGTTCCGGCTGGGAGTCTCGTGGGGACAGGGGCTGGGGCCCTGTTTGGGGTGTGGCCTGGGAGGGGAGAGAGGAGCGGGCGGGCGGAAGAGGCCCTCCTGCAGCACCTGCTCCATCCTGTGCATTTCCTGGACTTCTGGCTTGGAGGCTGTCCCGATTTTCTTTTCTTTTCTTTTCTTTTCTTTTCTTTTCTTTTCTTTTCTTTTCTTTTCTTTTCTTTTCTTTTCTTTTCTTTTCTTTTCTTTTCTTTTCTTTTCTTTTCTT